>PVKE010027948.1:0-21283 GCA_004027555.1 Craseonycteris thonglongyai | reverse complement strand
GTTCAATTGCCCAACTTTCTGGCCAAATCCTGCTAGTTCATTCAGATCCGTGTCGAATTCCACCTCTATCAGAAAGATTTCCTTGACGTCCCCGATATACGTTATTTCTGCCACCTACAAACTCCTCTGGCTCTGCCGTCGTCATTGTCATCGTACTTTTTACTGCACCTCTGAGGCACTTGGCACAGTCTGACTGTTATTTATGCGGTTATTTTATCTCACATACTGTCCTCTACATGTGCTTTCCCCTTGTATATGCTCAATATATTTTTAAATTTAATTATTGACATAAATTCATTTAAGCTAACACTTGCATCATTCACGGAAGAGTAAATGCATGCTGGCAGAACTGATTTACTTATGGCTTTGAGAAATATTAGATTAGGGTAGGGAAGTATTCCCCACTAAGGGTGAGTAATGAAGTGCTGTCTCAAAGCCATCCACTCCAGGGGGACAAGGACACGGCCGACCCAAACAATATCAAATCGTGAAGCGGACATATTCTCTTTTAGTCCCATTTTCAAGAACTTGGGTCTAGACCTCATATTCCAACGAGGGAAATCGAGGAGGCTTGAAAAAAGTATACGAATAAGGTTGCCCAGGAATCCAAAGTGAGGGACTGAGCAACCGGCTGTGAGTGGGTGTTGAAGCTGTGACCAGAAACCAGGCTGACTCAAAATCAGGGGCTGGTAGTCATGGCAACAGGGGCACATCCAGACGTCAGAGCTGGAAAACAGCAGGTCAAATGTGGAACAAGCTGTCGGTCAGAGCTGAGACGTGAGGGCCAGAGAACCAGACTAGGTCTGTGCCAAGAGAATGCTCCACGCCGCACAGGCTGCAAGAAACGCTCCCACCCACGTCCAGATGGAATTCTGCTGGATGTCTGGTCACAGCTCCAGCTGGCGCAGGGTCCTGTTTGCTCCTCAGATCCTTCCAACTGGCTTCTGATGTTCTATGGTTTTTCTATCTTTTGGATGCACTTGGAGCAGCCTCACAAAGGTTTTATTTTATTTATTTTTATTTTCTGCCAGGAGCTCCATAAGGTGACCCCATTTATAAAGAGATGCCAGACGTAAGTGAAAAGACAGGTTTTTCTTTTCAACATACCTAGAAAAATACAGTATGTTTTTCTGTACGTTAATAAAAGAGGTCAAGAATTTTCACCATGCTCACAAGGCAGATTCCAGAACAAGCTTCCAGGAGAATTGTTCTACAAAGTGTCAGGTTTTCCACAGGAAACCAACCTAATTCTTTATTGTTATTGGTAATGATGATCAAAGTTTCTGATACAAATTAAACTGCATTGTGAGGGCCAAGGATTTACACATTACTTTAATTACTTTCTAGTAATGCCTGGACTTGATCGATGCTTGCTTTAACTAGCTACATTCCAGATATTAGCAAAAAATATTTGAATATATGAAATATAAGTTTTATTTTTCACACACACCTATGAGATGAGTTATTATTAATACTCACCCACTCTTTTATAGTTAAGAAAACTGAAATGTCAATATGCTTGTAAACCAAACAAGAAGAACCAGGATATAAAGAAGAAAGCTATAATGCCAACCTTAGACTCAAACTATAAATAATATATTTAGGGACATCAAGCTTTAGAACTAGTAAGGGTGACTGTCAGTACATTTTATCTCGAAAAGTGAGAAGAGTATAGCTGAGCAAAGAAAGAGAAAAAAAATCTGGCAAAATGGATTTAACAGAGGACATACTATGTCTGTGCCTAAAAGAGTGCCTGGTTGATGACTATGTAAGAAAAGAGTAAAGGGTGGAAGGAGCAAGAGGAGAAAAAAACAGAGGGAAGAAGTTAGGAGTATATTATCATGTGAAGATCCCGGCAGTCCATAAAACGCTCACAAGTGTGGTGGTTTATTAGTTATAAAAGCTTTGCTATTCCCAAACATTATGTTCTTTTATAAAACTCCCACAACAATGGAATTATAAATACACTGGAATAAAAATTTACAAAATGGTTGTTTATGTTGATCTTAAGCTTTGTTTTCTCAGTGCCTTTTGAAAATCTGATGAAATTGCTTCACCAAAACACAAACTCATACATATCAGGGTTTATAGCAACCCTGAAGCACTGAACCAATGCCAATGGATTTAGTAGAGTTATTGATTATAGGCTAAGAATCCCAAATTTATAATATTTTATTACTTAATAGCTTGCATATATCCTTTTGAATCATGACAGTCTATGTCTACACCTGCAAATGGGCATGCTTCAATGTGTTCTTGTTGCTATAGGGGGTCAATGTTCTATTCCCCTATTTATTCCTGACAAAATAGAACACATCTAGCACTACACACAGTATTGTATACTGTATTATTATATCTTACCAGTATAGTTTGAAAGCAAGTTATATTTAGTTTCACAACTAAATGAATCTTAGTAAGATTCTGTCTGTGTATCATTAACTAAATATTTGGAATAAAACTTGCAAATGTGGACATAAAACATTGTTTTAAATAGCCAAATCTTGTTCTGAAGATTTATAACCAATAGCAAAAACAAAGAGTTATGGATTTCTTTTTACATCTAATTTTACAGTGGAATAAGCACAATGAACAAAATTCACTGAATGATTCGAAAAGATATGAGTTTCAGGAAGTTGGGAATTAAAAATAAAACTTATTTGTTTTTCTACTCTCTACAGTCTATAGTTATAATTCCCAGCGGCCTATATTCAGTGAGGTAGAGTACGGTGATTATCTTTCTCTGACTCTTCTATCAGAACAGGTCAAAAAGTGAATGATAACTGTAAAACAAAACATTGGCAACCCTATTATTTATTTATTTTTTATAACTAAAGGCAAATGGTTTTTGTTGTCCTTCAACAAAATTAGTAGCATATGTTGTTTTTATTGGCCTTCAACAAAACTTGTTCACAATATTTTTTTTCCTGAGTTTTTCTAACCTCTCTTCCCACTCATCTTACTTATCCAAGATCCCAAACCGTATGTGTTTTCCTTTTGCTTATCAATCCCACGAACATGGTAACCGCCTAACATGCCTTCTCTGTAATAAAGGTCCCTAAGCCATTAAATACTATTGTTTTATTTTATTATTTTGTTTATTACTGTCATCAAAACTTCATTTATTCAATTAAAGACAGGGAATATAAGTGTTCATTTTTTTAATTAAGCAATTCATAGTGAAATATACATTTTTTGGTAAAGTATTGATTTTACTATGGAATGGTGCTAAAGAAAGCCCTCTAATATTTCCAGAGCACTGACTTTCCTAGACTGAACTTTTAGAAGCAACTTATTGAAAATGACTCTTTTCTCTGAAGAAACTTTCTCTCATCCCCTTCTTTACAAACACGTTTGTTGGACACTTACTTTACATAAGTTAGCTCATTGTCAATGAAGAAACAATTTGTATACTTTGCTCGGCTTTTTTTTTTTTTTAAAGCATTTTCATACTCTTTAGGGACATATTTCACCTGTAAATTTTGGTAATGTTGATTGATTTAATCTCATTTTGAACTTGGCATTCAATGAGATTTTCTCTCGTTGAGTCTTGTTGAGTTGTTTGATGTCCCACAGTACCTGTAAGCAAATTGAATGTCTGCATACACCCTTGTCCATCTAAGGCTACATTATAAATTTTGTTTCTCACATTTCCCTACAGGGCTGAAATGTAGCTAGTGACTGAAAACTAAAGAATAAAATTTAGTCTGAAAACTAAAGAATAAAATTTGAAGACAGCAATTTCTATTCCTCAATTTCCATTTATGTGTATTTATTTACTCTTTAAAAGAAAAGAAAAAGTACCCCACAGTAAATTTACTAGCTCTGCAAACAAGAATGAAAACTCAGGTTGTTTTCACTCAAAAAGTGAACCAGTCAGTTTCTCAGCCATTGTGTTTTAAGTCAGACTTGTCTAACTTAAATTGCATGTCCTTGGGGCGGAGAGCAGCTTTCTTTTTTTTCTTTCTTCTTCTTCTTTTTTTTTTTTATAAGGAGCCAAGTATCCTGCCACTGTTCTACAGAACAATAAATAATGAAACAAATTAGAGATGTGTGAATCGTGCCAGGTTGACAGAAAAGGAGCCCATGTTCTGTGAGGTATTCCGGCAGTACTTCCTAACAAGCTGCCGGAGCCACTCTCCAACATCTCAGAGCCAAATAATGATGGGAGATCAGAAAGTGGAAGTAAGTAGAAAAGCAGGTATACAACCAAGGTACAACGCGATATTTATTTGGAGTTAACAAGTAGTTGCTTGAGTTGACACCTCTACATGAAATGACAAAAGATGACAAAAGATATTGAAGGTTTTTTTTTTTCCCAACCCCCAGAGGCCCAACTTTTATTTAATTTTATTTTAAATTTATTGGGCCATCAGGCATATTTTACAAGTGTCACTTCTTAATTACACATGGAAAAAGATTATCTCACAAAATTTTACTTCATACTTCCATTGTGTAAATGAGGACACCAAACATAGATCATCATCTGAATTTAAATTTTTTTACCCAGTATCTTCTACAAATAGCCAACATGTACCTCTTTTGAGAGGACATCCTTGACTGTATTTAAAATAGCCCTATCCTGGGATGCTGGGATAGCTACAGCTCAGCAGCTGAGTGCTTGCCTCTAAATCTCAAGGTCCAGGGTTCAATTCCCAACCCTAGTCTGTAGAGATCCATATGTTGAACTGTGGCACAACTGGTAGCCACCAGGATAGCTTCGAGGTGAAAGTTTTTGCCTCCCACACAGGAGCCCCCTAGTTTGGTCTGCACCCTGCAAGCCCCACATTCCCTGTATGGAATGAACCATGTCACAACGAATGATGTACAACTATGGACACTTTTCCTCTCTCTCTCTCTCTTCTCTCAAACAATAAATATTAAAAAAGAAAATAAAAAGTAGCCTTTTCTCAAACTTCTCCCTAATATCACTCTCCCAATATCTGTGTTATTTTCATCCTAAAACACATCCCTATTCAGAGTGATTTACTTAGTTTTCTTTAATCTGCCACATTATTAGAATATGAGTTGCATGAGGGGGTGGCTTTATGACTCTTGTTTCACAACTACCAAATATAATACTGGATTATGGGAGACCAATAAATATTTAATTTAAAAAATCCATCTTTGATATAAAATAAGCAATGTAAATAACCTGTTCTTTTTACTTAAATATTTTTTAGTAAAATATCCTAACAGAAAGTATAGCACATAGTAGGTAATCAATAAATGTATGTTAAAAAAAAAGAGAAAGAGAGAAGAATTGAGATTTGAAATGAAAACCTACATGAACATCATTATCTTAATTATGGGCTGAGATCCAAACATTTAGGGAAGCACCTTTTAAAATACTAAAACTTAACCAATTTGGCAGAATGACCTTCTTAAAATACTGTATATCTCATAGCAGAGTATTGTTATGTTAAATGGTAAGGATGAAAGATGTATAAAGAAAGATAGAAATTATATGACACTCTGAAACTAAAAACATGTTCTTCCTAATATTGGCTGTTTCCATACATTCACATATCAATCACTATTTGTCACTATTTCTGGAAAATCTTAGTCATATGATGAAAATTTATAATATCCATATTTTACAAGTTTAATTTAATTGTGTCTTTCAAGTATTGATATTCTAACCTGTAGTACCTGTGAATTTGACCTTATTTGGAAATAAAGCCTTCTCAGAGGATCAAGTTAAGACAAGGTCATTAGAGTGGGCCTAATATAATATGACTTTATCTTTATACAAAGAAGAAATGCATACAGTGCCAGACACACCCATGGAGACACACAAAGAGGAAGACTGTGTGAAGTCACAGGGAGAGTGCCCCTGCAGGTTACCAGAAGAAACCAATTTTGCAGACACCTCAACTTCTGGCTTCTAGTCTCCAGAACTGAGGGACAGCAAATTTTTGCTGTTCAATACACCGTGTTCTGGAATGTGGTTACAGCCGTCCCAGCAAATAGCACCTACTCTCAACTTTAATGGTTGACATCTCTTAATAGGTCTAATATCTGGGTATCGGTTCAGTTAATTTATTATGTGATAGGACATTAATTTAATAATTTATATTATTTAACAACATTCAATTATCTATCTATTTATTTATTTATTTATTTATTTATTTATTTATTTATTTATTTTGTAGGGCTGCAGAGCTCTCTCTATAGGTGGACATCATTAGTTTTGACATGGTTTCATTCCATACAGGGGATTTAGGGCCAAGTGAGGTGGGAACCTAACCAGGGCCTCACAATGGAAGTGAGAACCTTTACCACTGAGCCATTCCCGTGGTTACCGGTTATGCCACAGTTCAGCATATTTGTTTGCACAGGCTGGGGCTGGGAATTGAACCCCAGACCTTGTGATTTTGAGGCAAGCACTCAACTGCTGAGTGATCCCAGCATCCTTCAATAATTTACTTAAATAATTACACTGTTGCAATCAATTTGTCTTGCAATAAAATTGGCTCATGTTACCGTGCTGTTGCCATCAACACATTTAAGAAATTAATTACAAGGCCTAAGATTTGGATACATTATTTGGAATTATATTTATATAGTATGTAAAATTAAATGTTAATACATTTTTCACATATAAATATAGGGATTTAATTTATGATTTTTGGATCTTCTTCAAATATATACAACAGATTTTCCCATTATCAATTAAGATGTTTAAATTTTTCTTAAACCTTAAAAATGCACACTCTTCTTGACTATAATCTAAACAATACACCTACCTATCACCAATTTATATCAACAACACTTATGTATATAGAATGATTTTCCATGTTATACTTAGTGATTTAAAAAAATAATTGAATGTAGATAAAAAACCAGTAGCAGAGAGTAATACTAATACAAATGGACCTTTGAGCAAACTATTTTTTTAGGTTGTGCTATATTCTGAAATTGCATAATCAGTAAACCACTGTCGTTCATAGTTTTTTTCTACATACTGTAAGTTTGAACATAGAAAATTTTCACTAACAATCAGGACAATCAAATGAATATAATTAATAAGAATTAGAGCAAAATACTAATTATTTTCCTTTTGTATTAAAAAAAATACTGCACCACAGTTGTATATATGTGAGTTCAAATCAATGATCTGCTATAATAAACATTTGCCTTTAATGTAATTCACTTAAATTTCATTAATATTTATTTCACTTCTCTAAGATGCTCTAAATATTATATAGAAAAAAATCAACAAATTTTCTATTTCATATCTATGCTCAGTGAAAATCTATATTGAACATAGATATAAAAACATAGTTAACTGCCATTTTCAATGGAATAAAGATAACTATCACTAAATTACATCCCCTAGTATATTTGATTTTAAATCAATCCTCATTATCTTTGATTTTACCCTTGTCATAATTTGTATTTCCACTTATTATTCCAATCTTAATTGTTGTGGGGTTTCTATAATATTACTGGAATATTAGGTAGAAATTTTGCAGGAACAAGAAATTTTAACTCCTTTAAACTGATGCCACAAGTTTTCTATTTGTAGAAATAAACTGAAGATTTTAAGATAAAATCCTACATTTGCATTTTGTAGATTTTATGAGTTTCAATTATCTAAGCTAGAGTACAATTCAATAAACACAAATGACAAAGAGCAGTGTGTTCTTTTCAGAAGCCTGTTGTTTGTGTTTTTGTCTATGACTTGATTTTTATCCAAGAGCTCTTTATTGAAATCATAAACATCACTTTCATGCCATTTCGAGTAAAATTTTTTAAATAAGCAAAAGAAATGCAAACGTCTGGCTTTTGAAGTTTCAAATTTAATAGATTTTGCAGAGAATTGTGCAGGTAATTGTTTTGTTTACTATAGCATGTTTTTGGTTGTAAGTGCTGCCAAATCTCCTACAAGGTAGAGCAGTCAAAAATGTTCACTTTAGATCAGGGTATATATTTAGTGCCTAGATTTGGACAAAGGGTCAAATGTCTCATCCATGCATTTAGAGTTAATGGAACAAGTGACTTAATCAAATTGCACTTGGCATAATAATCATGACTGAATTGTGGAATGACTAAGTAGTGTTAAAGTATATAGTACAGAGTCTCTAACTAGCATCTAGCAAACATTTCTTCTTCCCTGCTCATTCCTTCATTTTTCTTCAGAATGGTAAGAACTGGTGCCAAGATAGTTGGGTTTTGATTATAGCGCTGTCACCAAGAATGTCTCATGGTTGTGCAAGTCATTTCAGCACTCTGCATCAGCTTTCTTGTTTACAGAAGGAGAGGTTTAACTTCTTAGATCTCTTCCCATAAATTCTGTACTTTTCATCTCCACCTTTATTATTCTGGTGTATCTGCAGGCATTATACAAAATAATCTGAAAGAGGCAGATTGTCCAATTTCCTTTCAGCCCCCCAACCTTGTATAACAACTTAGCACTACATCTAGACAATTTTAACATTCACAAATAGGTGTTTTTTGGTAGCTCTAGATTTTGGTAAGGGATATCTATCATTTGTCAGTCTCTGTGCTATTTTTTTCATATATTTCATCTCAATCTTCACAGCATGAAGAATCACAATTTCAGGAACTTCATTTTATGCTGGTTAGCTTGGCATCCCAAGTGAGTTTAGCACTTCTACTGTTACTTTTACTATTACTTAAAAAATAGTGAGAAATTAGTTAGCCTGGTTACTTTAAAAAATGAGAAATTATTTTCCTCATATTTTAATGTTTCACTAACGTCTCACCTTCTATAAAGAAGAGCATTTTAATTATTGAAGTTCAATGGAAACTTATGACATGATATTAGTAATCAAATCCTATTCCTGGGGGAAGCCAGTATGGCTCAGTGGGTTAGGCACTCACTTTGCAGCCCCGGGGACTGAGGATCCAATCCCGGCCCCGGCCCATGTGGACCCATATGCTGAACTGGGAAGTGCCTCCAGTTCAGTTCTCAGCAGGGCGAGACCCCAGCCCAGTTCCTGCCCTGTGCAGCCCCAAGCCCACCTGTGGAATGAAACTATGTGGAAAAACCAATGATGTGCAACTATGGAGACTGTTCTGGGCCCTCCTCCTTCTCTCTGTCTCTGACTCTGTATCTCTCTCTCTCTCTCTCTCTCTCTGTCAAAAATAATAAATAAATCTTAAAAAAAAATCCTATTCCATTGGAACAGGCTTATACATTAGTTATTTTTAATCAGTACTAAATAGTTGTTTGAAACACTGCAAAGATATCAAAGGAAATATTAAATGCACCTATCCAATAATAGTGTCCATAATCCTCAGGTGACTTAAAATATATGCTTAAAACTTATGAAGTTGTCAAGGAGTTATAAGCTTACTAAAGATCACATGACAAATTATTGTGGAATCGATTAGCTTCAGTATAGGTCTGTTACTCCAAAATCAAGGTTCTTTTCATTTATTACCCGTATTTTCCGGCATATAAGACGACCGGGCGTATAAGACGACCCCCTAATTTTACAGTTAAAACATAGGTTTAGGCCTATATTCGCTGTATAAGACTACCCCCCACTTCCTAGGCTGTAGTCTTATACAGCGAATATAGGCCTAAACCTATGTTTTAACTGTAAAATTAGGGGGTCGTCTTATACGCTGGAAAATACGGTATGTTCTCTCTTAAAAATAATTTACTGTTCTTGAAATAGAGGATTCATGATGTTTAACTATTATCTGTCTCTTTATGAATATAAAATCTAGCTAAGGAAACTCACTCTATATTTAAATGTGCACAGGTAGGTCTCATTTGATTATTGATTTGCATGCATGTTTTAAAGAGCAGACTATGGGGAAGCCAGGATGGCTCAGCAGGTTATGCACTTGCTTTGCAGCCCTGGGGTCTAGGAATTGAATCCTGGCCCCAGTCTGAGCAGACCCATATGCTGAACCAGGGTGTGCTTTTTATGCAGGAGGCCACCAGTTTGATTCTCGCCAGGACAAGCTTCCCATGTGTGGTTTGGCCCCTAGCTCATGGGCATGGGCCTCCCATGTGGGAGGTCCCTGGCCCAGGTTCTGCTCTGTGCAGCCCCGACCCACCTGTGTGGAATGAAACCATGTTGGAATCTGATGACGTACAACTATGGACACTTCTCTGGGCCCACCCTCTTCTCTCTGTTTCTGTCTCTCTGTCAAAAGCAATAAAATAAATCTTTAAAGTGAAGTTTATGTATATCCCTTAGAATCATAAAACTGTAGCCCTCAAGTGTACAGAAGCATTGTTTTCTATAAAATATCCATTACAGTTAGCAATCCTAACCGAATTTATATATTTGTTTTCTCCTATGTTACTAAAATATTATCATCTACTTACATGTCAATATTGATTCATTTTCCAACTACTCAAAGTAGTTATGTGGATTAAAATTTCTTTTAGATCAAACTCAAGAAGATATAGATAGTGATACAGGAATGTCTTGAAGGTTAATGGATTGACCATGGTTAGAAAATCATTAAAGGGTGAACAGCCATCAGGGTAACTGTCATCTTAACTTTATAAAGCAATTTAGAAAACCATAAACACAATGCCCAGACAGCAATTTTAAGATAATAGAATTTTTAAAAATGCTATCTAATCAATGTGAAATTTTATTTTAAGTACCTTGAAATGAGAAGAAATGCATGTCTTGGTTAGCTTATAAAAAGCCACTAGTCAACAATGATTTTATTATTTTTTTAAAGTTACATAAATATGAATTCCATTCTTTTAAGCTCTAGGATAGCAACTAAGCTGATTTAAATGTATATAAACACATCTACAAATTTTGTTTTGTTTTTAAGCAAATAGGCAGCGCATACAATATTGAAAAAAATTATAAAAATATGTATTAGTTAATATTCCACTTTAGTAATAGTTTGATTTTCTTTTATAAAATACTTGCTTTATATTTAAATATTTATTTTTAAAAATTCAGTTTTATTAAAAAAGTAGCTATAGTAATTTCCCTTTTCAACTATAAGTAGATAATCATGAACAGAATCTTCTAGAGGAAACTTTATCACATTATTATAAGCTATTCCTTAATTTTTGAAAGTTTATGATTGATTATTTTATGTAAAGTTGATATATTATAGTTCTTGTTCCCTTCCCACTTTTCCTGAAATAACTGTACATTGTCCTTGTCTTTCTGTCTTAGTTCTCCATATCCTTAATTTTTCTTTCTTTCTTTTTATGTTTTACTACAGGCTTATATTTAAGTTAATTAAAATTGTAATAAATATTACAGTCAATCATCAATGCAAATCATGTGCTTTTAAATATATATATAATTAAGTGCAAATAAAATGAATTTCAGAAACTCTTAAAATCATAGCATTTCTATCTCACCTCCACTACTCTAAGCCTGGAAGACTCTTCAGAACTTAGTAATAATTTAAAATGCATGAACCAAAATTGAACAGAGAACCTTTTAAGCAGTACAGAGCAGAGTCACTGAGGTTCTTAAAATACATTACCTTATTAAATACCCATTTTACAGATTTAGAAACCAAGTTTCAGAGTGATTAACTTAGTAATAGTTAATATACATAATAATTGTGTCCAGGCAAGGCTCTAAGAATATCATTTGTACTCAATGATTTATTCATGTGCGAAGCCAAACAGTTATTAATCAGCAAAACTAAGATTGGAAACTAGTCATGTCAATTGATCATTTCTTTATATGGGAGAAACATCTAATAAGAAAAAATTTCATTCTTATGAAGAAAATAAAATAAAAATTGGATTAGTAATAAAAAAGTATGAATACTTAACTACATTTACCACTCAAGTAATAAGGGCCTAGGGCTACTTATGTATCTATTATGCAAACATAAACATAATTATAACTGTAAATATACACATATGTGTGTGTATGTGTGTGGGGGGGGAGAGACAGGAGAGAGATTTCTCTAGGAACTGCATATTATATACACTTTTGTAGGTTTTTGTATAGATGTCGAATACTGATCAAAAAGTGTGTGACCACAATTTGAGTACAGTAGAATAATATCTTAAAACTGACTTCCAATTAATTGATTAATGTTTGAGTACCTGGTGATACTTTTGGTAAACTGTACTAACTGAAGCCAAGAGGATTCAGAAGACGCAAAGCTAACAGGACATTCTGCACATTTTCTGGGCGCATAAGCTTTCACAGTAGGATGAAGTGCTCACCCACATTAAGTTCTTTGTATTCCCAATCTGTTTATTTTACTAATACTTTTACTGGTATTACATGAGTTATTTGCTTATTATGAAACAATATGAACTTGCAGTGAAATATGAGCTCAAGATAAAGAAATATTGGTTCTAGGGAGATTGAGTCCTTAGAAAATCCTTGATGAAATCGCTAAAAAATTCTGTTGAGATTGATATGAGCAATTATATAGAAAAAGTAGGGAAATATTCAAGAACTCCCTAAGGATTCTGTACTAAGACTCCTGGAAACAAAATCTAGAATTCATAGTTTTTAGTGCACTTATGTGAGTATTTTTTGTAAGAAAAAGGGCACAGAGCTCCAGTTAATACTGAAAGAAGGTGGGTGGCCTGCAAATTATATGTCCAAGGTAAATTAAATAGATTAAAGTATGCACTAATACATATATTTAACCTATCCGTTATAATCACTTTTGATGAATGATTGTATCATATATTATAAATATAAAATTTATGTGCAAATAGAGCTTTAAATTAATATAGTTGTCCTTTCCCAGTATTTTCTCAAATCATTAAATAAATCTACTGTCAAAATTTTGAACATTTGTACACATAGTTTATATTTAGAATAGCAATTTTGTCATAAAAAACTTTAATATGTTTTATTCAAAATTTATTTTATTGTTTTTCACAGAGAGAAATAAAGACAGAGACAGAGAGAGAGAGAAGGGGGAGGTCCCAGAGCAGTCTCCATAGATGTATGTCATCAGTTCTCAACATGGTTTCATTCTACACAGGTGGGCATGGAGCTGTGCAGGGTGGGAGTCCAGCTGGGGGCCTCCCACACAGAAGGCATGCTCTACTGAGCCAAGGGGCAAACTAGGGGCCTCTCACATAGGAAGCTTGCCAGGCAGGTACAGAACTACCCCTGCCCCAACATGGGGGAAGCACCTCCCAGTTTAGCATATGGGTCTGCACAGGCTGGGGCCCAGGATTCGATCTTCAGACCTCATGGCTGCAAAGCAAGTACTTAACCCACTGAGTCATCCCAGCATCCCTAGTCTTCCTTATTAATTATAAAAAGTTATAAGATAATGTTTATTGCAGCATGATACAAATACTACCAACTTATTATAATGTCAGTTCAGGGAAAACTGAAACCTTGAAAAGGTTGGAGCCAATTGCATTTGTACGCATTGTAATAATGCTCCATTCACAGGCACAAGCACACATGCAAATAAGCTTCAGATCCAACAACGGACTTTTCAAAGCTTTTAGGCTAAAGATTACAATATCCTCCCAAGTCAACATAACCTTCTCGTATGTGTTTAATTTTGTTTCAAATTATTATTGCATCACTCTGAAAAAAAGAAGAAAAGTTTTAAATTGGAATTGATGTATCTTAAACCTTCATTTTGGTATGAATATAGCAAGATTCATGGTACAGTAATTTAATTTGAAAAGTAAATCCCAAATAGGTTATTTAAATATTATGTAAGAATATAGAGACATAATTACACTCAGAAATATAATATGAATGTGTTTCCAAAGCTGGAAAGAGCAGCTTCTATAATTTTTATATGCAAACGCTTTTGAAAATTGCCTTACCTGACACATGGCAAGGTCTTGAATGCAGCTTTACTTAGATGGTCTTTCGAAAATTTTATTTAAATAAAAGCAAATGATTCATGAGACAAACCATCATATTATTATTATTATTTTTTTTTTACATTTTCTTTAATACTACTAAAGAATTCTAATATCAAGCTAGATTTTCACGTGTTTTTCTTTCTAGTTATTTCTTTGGTAAGAATAAGCACCTGTTTAAGAGCTTACATTCACAGTTTCAACTCCTGATTACTTTGTCAAATATTTATGGAAGATACAACACATCCAAGGCACTTTGGGAGCTGAGATTAGCATGAATTACACATGTGTGTTGTCGCCAAAAAGCTTTTCAGTTTTATACTGAAGTATCTTAGACATCTGTGAAACCGATTCAACTCCAAGAGCAACAAAAACAGTACACATATATTTACATGCTGATTCAGTGTTTCAGCACTTTGTAATTAATGACCATCCTAAGTAATTTAAAAAGTTTCTTTTCATTGATAAGAGACAGAGATTAATGGGACCTTGCAGTTCAGAATGCAACCAATTAATCAATCAATTAATTTTGTAGCCCATAATACTTAATGCATAGTTTATTCTCTAGATCACCTTGGCAGTTTCATTTGGGTTAGTACAACTCATATAATATTTTAATATGTTAAATTTAAAGACAATTCTTATATCCATTTGCTCTGTAACAGAATGTTTTCTAGGAATCCACTATTACACAAAGTGTTTTTGGGCAAGTTTATAGTTTTTTTCAGATCTTACCTTCACGCACAGGTTACAGTCTTGAAATAAAATCCCATTGTCTTTTATAATATACTTTTCTGATTAATGGCATTTCAAAAGTTCTGTAGCTTTCCAAATGAACACACGGGCTACAACCAATGGGAACTGGTACACACTAACCAAAAGAAGACAAAATAAACGCCCCCCACCAAAAAACAAAAAACAACCAGCTTCCCATTCAAGAAAATATGATGAATTTAAATGTAATATTTTATAAATATTTTTACAGCCAAATGTAATTCAAAGAAAGGAGAAAAGCACAGCAAAATTAATGTGCTAAAATATACCTGAACCATGGGTGCATCATAACTATGCATAAGACAAAATAGATAATAAAAAACACTTTCTTATCTTTAATGTCTTCACTGTAGTCTATGTTTATATTCTCATGTAAACTATTTACATCTTAGAAAAGCTCTGGTTATTAAATTCTCACAAACTGTTACTTGCTATTATGAAAATATTTTAAGGTAAAGTTTTGTTTTTCATTCAGTGCATTTGTGAACGAATCAAAAATATAGTTGGGGCAAGGCATCATTGAATGGATTGTGTATCGCTGTTAATGAAACTGCTTAAAATCTTTTATTCCTTTTAAATTTTACTTAAAAAAAAAAAAAGGAAGACAGGTGAGGGAATGCCAGAATGGCTCAGCAGATTGAGAGCTCCCCTTGCAACCCCAGGGTCTGAGGATCATGCCCGGGCCCCAGCCCATGCGGACTGATACCTGAACTGGGGAGTGCACCCAGTTCAGTTCTCACTGGGGCGAGCCTCCCATGAGGGAGTTCCCCTGACTAGTTCCTGCCCTGCACAGCCCCACACCCACCTGTGGAGTGAAACTATATTGAAAACTGATGACATACAACTATGGAGCCTGCTCTGGGCCCTCCTTCTCTCTCTCTCTCTCTCATCTCTCAAAAACAATAAAAAAATCTTTAAAAAATAGACAAGTGACCAAAAATATATTTTGAATCATAGACACTTCATAAATATCCTGGAGTTTAGTTCAAGTTGAGGATATGTCTATCAGATGTTGTACACATCAGTATAAGTATATGCACATAACAGTTTTGAGGTTTTGCTTGATTTAGTTTTATTTCAGTTTCCATGATGCTACTGTCCTGTGATCCCTGTTGCTTTATAATTAGAATGACTGAAAGAAATTACCTGTGACCCAAAGCCCATATACCTATGTCAATATCACTGCCTTTTTTTATCACAATGATAGTCAGTCTTTCTTGACATTTTTTTCCCTAATCACCACTGACTTTTGAAATTTGAAAACTACATATGTACTGTATAGCTGTGTATATTCTATCCATTACCATTATAAGATCTAAGATTTTTTTTTTGGGGGGGGGACCTCAGTGATAAAATTTTACCCCTAGGGCAATATTGCTCATGTTGAGTATGTATCATCTACCTTATTATTATTTTATTTTATCTATCTATCATCTACCTATCTATCTACCTACCTACCTATCTATCTATCTATCTACCTATCTACCTACCTATCTACCCACATATCTATCATCTATGTTATCCAGAGAGAAGAAAGAGAGAGAGAAATGTTCAGTTGAATACTCTTTCATGTACTGCTTCCACTGCTCTTTGCAAAATATCTTCCAATTTCTAGTTCAGTCTCAAGAGTATGGGTCAGCCCAGTGGCTCTGCACACACACAAAAAACTTCTTTCTGATTGTTGTGTTGGTCTGACTACTGCATACTTTACTATGTATTAACAAAACATTAATTTGTATAAAATATTAAAGTCAGAATGTATGGTTGTTTTATATTTTATATTTACTATAGTTATAATTTTATTCAGGTCAGTTTCCAAATAAAATGTTTTATGTGTTTCCAACTGAGTTAATTTTCTTTATAACTTGTATCAGCATTGAAGCTTTGACAGCTGTTGGTGGCATTAGGACCTGCTTAGTTTCCACAGGCAGCTTGAAAAATAACTCTCTACAGGGAAACATCTCAGGTACAAGGAAAAACCACAGTCTTGCATGAGCAGCTGCAGAGAGAAGGGGATTACAGCCCTATTTCTTGCTTTCTCTGGCTTTTATCTGTCCACACAGTGGTTAGAAACAAATGGCAGGGGTTTACTGGGAACATTTTACAATACCTCTAGGGACCATCACCTTGTTAAACCTACCTGCAGTGGCAGCTGCCATTTAAATACAATGTCACAACCTGTTATGACACAGGTGGGTGCTTAAAAAGCCCACAATCAAGAAAGCTTTAATGACTATGGCAAGTCTAAAAGATACTACCCATTTGTCTTTTTATTCCCGCTCTTCTGCTCAGCAGGCATTCACAAACTATCTGTCCAACATCAGTTTAGTCCAGACACACTGTCAATTTACATGTTTTTACTGTCAAGTTATGCTTGCCACTAGCCATTAGTTGTTTGTCTCAATGTAATTGTTCTATATCACATTGGCTTAAAACACAAACAAGCATGAGTTATAGCAAAATTGAGAGAAGTTTCCAAATGTCCTTCATTTCTCACCCCACACTAAACCATAGGCTTTACATTATCTAATTTTCCTACTTCATGACCTCTCTACTGCAGCCGGTGGATGCATTCCCAGGCCCTGTCTTGATATTATAACACCGGTGCCCACTGTGTTGGCAGAACTGTGACTAAGTGCTTTACTTCATTTTTCCTCACACCAACCAAACGAGAGAGATGTTATAATTCTGTTTTTATAGATGAGGAAACAGGCTAAGGGGAAAAGAAATGATCTGCAGTACAGTACACAACTAGGAAAGAGAAAAATCACAGGTATGAAGTCAGGTTTTGCACACATAGCCCACCATCTTAATCCTTATGCTGCACTGCCTCTTGCTCAACCCTATACAGCAAAGCCAATTGTCTTTCCCTCCCATACCACATACCCAAATTTTAGCCATCTTTCAACTTTAAGCTCCTTTCCTACTCAAAGTCTCTCTAAAGGAACACAGTTCACAATGGTATTTTAAGTGTAGAACCTCACCTGATTCTATGACTTAATATCATTCTATGTATCCTATTAACTTTTCAAGATGCTTTTCCTTAAATAGATCACCCCTACAAAGGTCAAAAGGTTTTAGGCAGAGGGACTACTTTTGATACTTCTAGTGCATTTTTATAATGGGTAGCACAATGCCTTGCATATCATATAAAATTGTAAAAATAAAAAATCCTTAGATCTAGGCATAGCTGGGAAATGTCTGGAGTTACCATACACTTCAAGACAATAAATGACAGCATATTCTAGTCTTTTATTTGACTGTTGCAGCATAATCAGTTAAGAGTACTGAATTTTAATTATAATTGTGCCCCTCAGTTATTTTGTATAATTTGTCAGTTCTCTGATTTAGCCTACCTATTGCTATAATATTACTTATCAACATATAAGTAAACATCTGAAATTCTTTGCACACATAACAGAATCTCTTGGAAAGTTGCTAATTATTGTAAGTGAGATCTGAAGAGATGACATACAGGTATGAGAAACAACAGAATAGTCCCCAGCAGCAGCCAAATAGTGATTGACCTAGTAAATTAAGCAATCTTTAGCTTCCAGGTACTCAAAGTTATTGCTGAAACTGTCTCTCAGGAATTTGCTTATTAGTTTCTCTCTTGTTTCCAAATAGAAAAAAAGGTAGATCTATTAATAAATATATACATGATATAGATACATTAATAGGTATAGACATATTAATAGATAGATTATATAGATATATAGATGATATAGAGACAGAGATAGATATATATGCCAAGTATAAAAATTATGACTTTAGAAAGTAATAATAACGACTCTTTAATAGTAATGATGAGAAACCCGACTTTAAAAACTTTTACGCAACCTAGAATCCAGAATAGGCGAGTAACAGTCTTCAAGTTGAAAGATACAGTTCTATCTAAATGGTTGCAACCTTTAACAAATGATTTAACTTTCTCAAATCTTAGTTTCTCATTTGTAAATTCAATTAAAATATATGCTACATATGCATCACTTAAGTGTTTACACCACTAATCATTTTTAGAAGAAATATCTCCATAATTATGGTCATTTTTATCATTATGCATTGACACTTTTTTTCAAAATAGATTTTCATGAATTATCATGAAGATATAAAATATAACACTATAAATTAGTCACTTTAAATCTTTACAGTGAGTCAGTACTAAATGCTACCTCATGATGTATGTTCTTTCATTGTCTACTTTTGTCTTGATTGGCATGTTTAGGAAGCAACCGCAATTTATTTATTGTAGTAAAAAATCTTAAAGTAGAAATTTACAACTTCTCTATAGAAATTTAAAGAACTAAGTTATAAGCTCTGTTTACGAACTCCTGTTTTGTTTATAGAGTAGGTATTATACTTTGTGTTTGGCTTAAATAAGCATTATCCTTATTTCTAAAAGCTTAGAAAAGGAAAGGAAAAAATACTTCTTATGCTTTGTCACAAACAGTTTCCACCTTATTTTAATACAGTAATTTAAAATCATATTACTGATTATGTATATATTTATATAGAGAGGAAGTAATTGTTTGGCATTCCATGTCTAAGAAGAAAGTATTAGTTCTGATAGTACTAATTATGAGAGCTTCAAGTACACTTTGTCTATTAATAGAAATTTATTTATTTTTAAAATTTAACTCATTTACTTCTAGGAAACTCAGTATAGTCTAACTCAATAGCCAAAATTAAATAACTGAGATGATTGGCTTTGTTATTACCTTAAGGAAACAGCATCAATTCAGTAGTATTTCAAGTTACTGGGAGAATTCATCTGACATAGACTCAATCAAATACTTGCAATTGAAAGAGAAAAGTCATTCCCTATTTTTTCATATGCTGAAAAAATATCATATGACAAAATAAATATAATTGTCCCTCTAGAATATATGTATTGATTTCATTTATTATTTCGGTATGAATAAGGATACAAGGTAGTAGTGGTAACTGTATCATAGTTGTGTATATCACTTTATCACATTTGCTAATGAAGGAGTAGTTCGTTAGATGAGCAATTTGCTAACAAGTGTCAGACCCAAGATTTGACCATAGGTCTCATTCTTTTCTTCAGCGGCAACATTCCCAGGCAGGATAACAGAGTAACAAAATGGGCATTGCTTAGTTTAGAAAATTCTCAGAAATACAGTTTGTCAGCCTTTTAGTTGTTACTTCTAAATTTAAATGTGAAAGATTGAGTATAGAGAAATGAAAAAAAAAAAACAAAAAAGACCATTCAGAGCAAAAGGCCTGGGGTTTGTTGATTTGTGCACCAAAAAGACATGCACATTTCCCACATAAAGTAGGGTCAGATACAGTTTGGACAACTCAAAGTAAAAACTACAGGGAACCTCTGAGAAATAGGGTTATTATGGGAGAAGTCTGAGTTATTCTTGTATGACAAGCACAAGCTATGATAAGCTGGGCTTTGCATATATGGCCAAACTGAAGAATATGCTTGATTCAACTCAGAAATACTAAGAAATAGATAATAACATCAACGAGTTACCCTCAGAGCTTTTGGAGATAATGCTTTTCCATTTTCTAGAATTTGAAAATGTAAGTACTATTCTTTAAAATACTGCTTATTGATGTCTATTTCTTCATTAGTTTTTCCATTTTGTTCCACCTGTTCCTCTCTGTTTTGATTTGTGTCATAGAAATTTTCTTCTTACAAAGCTTGCAAAAATACACTTCCTGTGGCTCTTTTCCTTCATCTGTCTTTATGTGTTCTCAGACTTTGCATCTTTTCTAAGCTCAGTCATCACTCTATGTAGAATTCTACCAATTCTATATACCTAGTTTTGACGTCCTTTTCAAGTCTTACATGCGAATGTCCAGTTAGCTATAAGACATCCACTACTATGTATTCTATTGGCTCCTATTATAGAACTATAGTATCTAATACCACAGGTACGTTTTGAATTAATTAATATACAAACCCAAATAAAGTCAGGCACGTTTTTACCCTCCATTCCCTCCCTGTGGTCACTTAATTCTCATCCATATATTCTAACAACACCTATCTCAAAACGTAGCTGTGAAATGAGCTCGTACTGTGCCCTCCACTATTGCCCGTTCATGCTTTTCAATTTGTGCTAGAAGATTATTCTCTTTAAAAGAGCTTGACTTTTTCCAGCTCCCATTTCCTATCATATAGGCCCTGGAAGATAAAGTTGAAAATTATTGGTTTTGAATTCAGAGAGTATGATGTGGAATTAAGTCTTGTTGCTCTTTTCTGCCTGGGAAACTTTGCCCATGTTTTTCTTTCTCCTTAATTATTGTTCCTTGATCTGCACTTCTCAATATGTTACCAAAATCCCAAGCCTCTCTTTCAAAGGTCACCTTATTTATGAAGGCTTTTCTACACTTGCATCTATATATACTATTCTCTTCTCTTAATGTTTCCCCTTTTAAGATATTTATTGTCTGCCTTTTCTTACAACCATTTGTATGCTTAATTTATACCGACTCAAGAAGTTTGCCCTTTTTTTCAGTCACAAATGAAGGTGGCTCACTGCCTTCATACCCATATCTTTGCTCCATTTCATTGATGTAATCTTAGGTTTGTAATAATTAAATTATTGAACTCATCCTGTGTTCCATATATTATTTGTTTATGTAGATGAATCTGTCCCACCACTCTTCAGTTTTTAACGTATGGAGACCATGTGCTTAGATACCTCAAATAAAAATACTTTTCTGTTTTTCTGATAGTATTTGAGTACAGAT
>PVKE010027947.1:0-21250 GCA_004027555.1 Craseonycteris thonglongyai | reverse complement strand
CCAGGAATGCCAAAAAGTGTGTACTTGTTTGAAAGTTCCCAGAACATTTATTGGTCGCTGGAGCCCCCAGAAGACGGGAGAGCAGCAACTGAGTTGCTCTATAAACACATCCTGAAGAGAACCGCTTCAGGTACTTAATAACCCTGCCGAATAAAGGGCACAGCTATTAGTAAGAACACTGAATAATGCATTACCAACACTGAGATCAAGAAACAATCCTCATTGAGAGGAAAGTGATTAATTAATATCAATTAATCTTCTTTTACAGTAATCGTATGCAGAAGTCTTTTGGCTTCTGAGGAGCATTTGAGAAAAGTTTACAGTACACAGAAATTTACATACACTCTGGAAGTAAAAACGTGGGTCCTCAGATAACTGATGATATTCAAGATGAAGAAGAAAAGATAGTGGCATTTGTACAAGTGTAGAGTTGTGGGGGTGGGAATAAAAGGTAGGCAGGCTTTAGGGTAGAGAATGCTTATGGATTCAAAAGAAATAAAAGTATAATCACAATAGAGTTTACATGGTTACACAAAAACCAATAAATACTTCAGTGTTAGGTACCCTCACTGGAAAGAGCGTTTTGAAAACCAAACAGCAGAAAAGATCAGAGAAAGCAAGTTAACAGCAGCTATTAGAGAAAGAATTCCTTTTCATTGTCATCTTCCATCCAGTGCAAGATAATGTTTAATTTGTATCGCAGGTCTAGAATACAAGTTTTACCACATAGTAAACATGGGCAAATCATCTCTTTGGCCTTTACTTTTCTTTTCTAAAATGAAGGCTTGGATCAAGACAGTGTTTTCCCAAGTTTGTTCTGGAAGATGTCACAGGCATTACTTGAAGAAAATGTTCCATGTTCAAATAGATTTGGAGAAGGGTTGATTAATCCACTACACACATTTCTTCCTTTCAGGTCTTGGTAGAAGGTTAACTCTATTAATGTTGGTTCCAAGAGAGGATTACAATTTCCCCAACCACAGAACTCTTTGGGACAGACATTATCAACTGACTAGTGTTTTACTGAACTCATAATCGAAAATTCTGGATTATAAAGATCTTGTAGATCCCTTTCTGGGTACATCTGTGAATTTCAAATTATGGTCACTTGAAACCAATACCACAAGACAGTGCATCACCAGCCAAGCAGCTACAGTAATAATTAGTATTTGAGCAGAAATTAGATGCAAAATCTCTAACTGCAAATCAGTGCAAAAGAAACAGTAATTGGAATTCTTTGCATACAAATATAGAATTCTTTGCTTTGACTTTAATTACTCCAAGCTGAGCATCAGTGGGTTAGATTTACTCTATACTTTTAATATTTATTGGATATGTCCATCACATCCTAGCCTCTAGGCATGTTTACAAATAACACAGGGGAGAACACTAGATTGTTGATAGCACAATGGTTCAAAGGTCCACAGACAACGTTTTCAAAAGAATCACCCACCACATGCAAGTGTACATACACACACACACCCTCCCTCCCTTCTTTCCAGCACTCTGCTCTCCTGGTATCCAATTGTAAAGTCCCGCAGGTTTCCTCTCTGTGTTACTCATGCCCTGTGGTTTCTCTTGCTGCCCACCTGCTCAACTCCTGCCATCTCCAGTCCTAGAATACGCAAAACAAAGACCCCCATATGACCCCAAACAGGGCAGAAGCCTTTAAATAGGAGGGTCAGAATTCCATGAACTCCTTTAACCTGAGCCAAAAGCCTTTTGGTACAAAAAGAGCCCAATGCTGGCTGGGAGAATGTAAAAAGGAAAGAAGGAGTGGGATCAGACATTTGTGACCAACTAGAGGAGTTATTTTATCACCACCACCACCAATGTGCTTGACATGTAGGGTGTGCTGAGATTAGGGAATCAGAAAGATTAGCCGAGAACCAAATGCCAGACTGTCAACACCAAACAAAACAGGAGAGAGGGTTTTCCGAGCAATATAATCTCGTGGTGTCTGGGAGGATGCGGCAGACTGGAAGTTGTGGCTGAGGGACTCAACAGATGTAGAAACTGGCTTGCACAGCAACAGACAAAACCTTTCCCAGTTACCTATTTTAATCAAACGTAATTTTCATTTGAAAAAATAAAAAAATTAAGGCCACAGAGTGCGCGCACATGTGTGCCTGCTCACACACACACACACACACACACACACACATTCACAATTAAAGAGAAAAACTAACATCAGAGACAGAATTCATGAGTCAGATGGAAACTTACAAATATAATTTCTAATTCAAATTCTCAGAAAGAGCCAAGAACTTCCTATACATACAAGTTAAGAATGGCTTATATACTCATTCTGGAAACAGAATCCATTCATAATGGTCCCTGTGAGGAGTTGAATAAAGATGCGAACCATGTTTAAAAAACATACAAAGGACAGACGGGATGATGGGACAACGGATACTCACAGCAGTGGGAGGGATTCCCATCCCCATGGCTGAGGGGACAGGGAGTGACAGCGTTAGCACTGCTCCACAGGGACCCAGCTGGCCTGCGGGAGCTGCTGTAATAGGACACAACTATGACCCAAGAAGAGGCTGCAAGGCAGACGTGGGGGGACAAGAAACACCTTGACTTCACTGTGTGCTTACGCTCCAGACTTCCGCTGTCACCTCCCATGGGGAAAATCAGCAAGTATGGAGATGCAGGTCAGGGAAGGGGGCAGAATGAAACCAAGATGCTCGGTGAAACCAAGATGCACCAACACAAGGTGCCAAGTGCAAGGAAAAATCTGAGTATAAGAGGCAAAAGGGTCATAGGAAATTAAGAATATGATTGGTAAAAACCAACCCACCCATGCAGGCAAGGTACAGAAAATTTCATAGTGCAAAGGATAAGACAATGGAAAATTGGAGATAAAACTCAGGATGCTTGGGGGTGGGGGGATGAGGGGGTCCCAGAGAGAGCTCCACGCTCACTAACGCCAAGGGAATGGAGTCTGAAAATGCTCCAGGGAAGCACACAAGCAAAGGGGAAGAAGTGAAGCCTGATAATTCTTTAGCATTCAATAACATGTAATGATACATTTGCTTCGCCCCTGAGTCCTTGGAGGATAAACAATCTGGGACAATCTCTTCCCCGAACACATCAGAAAAGCAGCATTCTGTTTCGAAAGGTCTGTCATGAAACACAATTCCATGATGGTAATCAATTTATTTCCATTGAGAGTGAAACATAACTGAAAGGTCCCCATTTCCAAAAAGGCCATGAAAACGTGAGGACGTTACGCTTTGCACGCTGAGAGAAGAGGTGAGATTCTCTGCCTGGCACATTTCAGAAAGGTTCAATCAGCCAGGGCAGGGGAATAGATTTAAAATAGAAAAGTAATGGGAAAAGGGCGTCCCACATAACAGTGACGGGGACTGATGAGAAGCCATCCCTCTGGAGCCAACTCTATTAATACCATTTTTCCAGGCAGGTTGGAAAGTTCGAACACCCACATAGTTCTGCTCATTTCCTACAGCTCCTGGGAACATATTTGTAGTCAGACATAGATTTATATGGACGTATACATATTGGCCTCATCCCGTGTTCTAGATAACAGCATAATCAACTTGTAGATCACCATCTGAAAATAAAGATCTAAACGTGAGCAACAACAACAATCTGTGTGCTGTTTTCCAAAGAAATAGAAAAGAAAACAGTGGCCCAAGATTATAATGCTCAGCGCATGGACTCATTCATTTTTTCCACAGGTATTTACTGGGCATTAACATGTCACAAACAGTCCCGAGTGGTTCATGGTCTGGCCCTCACAAATGAACACGGAGCTAGCTCTCCTACACCAGATTTGGGGGCTGCATTTCAGCAGCCATTTCAAAAATCAAGGGAAGAGGCTTTCCAAGCATCTAGAAGCTACCCAGATTCCCTGCCCCTTCATTTATCCTATTACAGTTAGATGCCCTGGCTCTCCTGTGGGTCAAAAATAACAGGAACAATTTAATGCCTTATGACTGCCCAGTAAATATCTAAATTATAAGCATTCTGATGGAAGCTGCAGTCTTGTTTAATGCAGGTACACTAACTAAGGCAGGTGGCAATAAATCTCTCAATGAAAATGTAGTCAATGGTGCATTTAATGTGATGGCAGACTCCACTTTCCAATAATCCAAAAATTGGATTTTGTAAGAGAAAACATGCACAGCCCACCTATCTCACGCTGTTCTTAGGAAATGTGCTGGCATACTTAGAAATGATCAATAATAAGAGGATTTCTTGCATGTCTGAACTTGGTGGAAAGCTTTGTTACTTGCTTCAATTAAATAAATAGGTATAATTGTCCAGCTACCCCCAGGACATTTATAAAAACAAGATGCTCTGTCTTATTGAGGTGAGCTTTAGAGTGACACTGGAAGTATTAGATGCCTCATTAACTGATAGGAAAACAGGCTTCAATCTTCCCCTTTCCCTTTCCTAGTATCAGCCAACAATAATTCACTAACTCCAGGTCACTCCAATTTCGTAGCAGGCTCTTCAAAGGCTAAAGGGATCACTTTAAGTTCCTAAAGGCTTGAGACTACGTGTGTTTCAATCACTGTGTGTGGCTCTAGCCCAGCATCATGCACTAAGGGGAGGAAGGTGATGAGAAAAGACCAACATGTTTTCCAAAAGCTGTGTCTGAATATAGGAACAAGCATTTACAGACACAGGAAGGAATAGAGGACTACAATCCTTTTAAGTATCTAGTTGATAAATACTTCCATTTTTTGCTCTTTGTTATTCAGCTTATAGTTTTAAAATGGGGAGGGGGTGGTGAAGAGTAGCCAGGGAGACCTTATTCTTATCAATTACCTGCATAGTTTCATTTGCTGGAAATTAGTTTAATTTCTATCATATGAAGAGTGGTCAAGAAATTTGCATAATGAAGGGGAAAAAGAGTAAAAAATAAACTACTATTTTTTCCTTTGCAATATATTCACCTTTAACCAACATACACTTTTCAAGTATTATTTATTTATACCCTCAAAAAAATGTTTTGATTTTACCCTCAAATTGCAACTTTAACCTCTTCATTGTCTGCAAATTGCTTCCCTCAAAAATGTTTTTTCCATATTTAGGAACAAATAATCATCAGATGGAGCCAGGTCTGAACTGTAGGGGGCGGTGGTTTACCGTTTGGAAGCCACAGTGGTGAAGAGCAGCCAATACAATGTTGTGTGCACGGGCACATTGTCATGCAAAGGCAGCAGCCCTTTGGTCCATCTTCCTCTTCTTTTCGCCTTCATAGATTCTTTTCACTGTTCCAGCCAACTGGAGTAGTCCTTTCCGGTTATTGTGACACCCTTAACCTTGTAGTCCATCACCCGGATACCCTCCATATCCCCCAAAATAGTAGCCATGCTTTTTCTGGCCCATTGAGTCACCTTGAACTTCTTAGGGGGTGGCGTGCCCTTGTCAAGCCACTGCATGGACTCCTGCTTTGACTCAGGCTCATAATGACGAACCCAAGTTTCATCTCCAGTGATAATCAGTTTAAGACTTCTTCTTTGTGACTTTGTTGTCTCTGCGGAGGTCTGAAAACTGCCATGAACACATGACACACTGTTGTTTTCGAAGCGGTGTGAGCATTCTCGGTACTCATCTTGCACTGACTTTTGACATCCTTAGATGCTGATGGAGAATATTCAAAATGGTTGTAGGTGACACTCCAACCAAATCGGCAAACTTCCTTTTATTCAACCTGGCATCTTCCACAAGTTTTCAACTGTTCTGACAATGTCTGAGGAAGTGGCCTCAACCAGGCTTCCCAGACAGAGGTCTTCAGTCAGTGCTCTGCCATGCTTGAAAAGGCTATGCCACTTGTAAACCATGAATTTCCCAGGGCAACAGGCCCCATAAACCACTAACATCTAGTTCAAAATGGTTTGAGGTATTTTCCCTTGTTTTCTAAGGAACTTAATGAGGGCACAAAATTCAATTTTATCCACACCTGGGGTTTCCTTCATGTTTGACATGCTTCTTCAATAATATATGAACGAGCATGGATGGACACTAGTAGGGGGAAATTTGGCACATATACTGATCAGAAGGCACACAATTGAAATGGCGGCACTAGCACTCCCCATCTCTGATCCTACCTCACCTCATTTTGTGAATTTCTTGACCACCCCTCATATGTGGAACACATTCTTTTCATGAGGTTTTATGAGACATCTTAAGAATAATTTAAAAGAAAACAAGTTGAAAATTTAATATAAAACCAAGAAAGTAGCTGGCTCCCCCAAAAAAGTGAGTCTTGCTCATCTTTATGTTACTTTTTCAAAATAAATAAAAATTTTAATGAGGGGAGTCCTACTTTATTATCACTGAAGACAGTCACAAGAAATTTATATAGATGTGCCTACATTTATTTGTACAGGCACATTTCTAAGTTTCCCTTTTGAATACTGGGAAGAGTTAATTCCTAGAAAACATTTCCTAGATGTGTTTTATCTTATACTGTGTCTGTGGCATGAAATTAATTTCAAGCAAAGAAATAAAATATTCAGGAAAGGAAAGTGGTTTAATGATCTGACCTTTAATGTTATTTCAAGCGTCACTGTCACAGATCCCTGGTTCTGGTTTCCATACCTCCACAGTTGTCCTTTCACCCCATCTCTTGTGGCAGTAGGTCACTCTTACTCATATCTAGGAAACTTCCAAGTCTTAACAATGGTGTATACAAGTATATTGATTAAGTTCATACATTGAGAAAAGAATTATTGTTTCTTAGAAATTTTCAAGCCAATGGTTATAGTTTAAAGTAAAACAACCCCCCCACACACACACAGATACACATTAATTGTATTCACGTGCAATGATACATATCTACACTAACTATATACATATATACACAGACATACCTATAGATATACGGTTTTCTTTTTAATTGACAGTCTGTCTTGCATTACCTAAACTATTATTACAGTTTAGGATAAATGTGAAATGGGAACAATTGGGAAACCTTTGTTTCATTTTGGGCGGGGGAAGATTTGGGCATATTCTCCAAGTGGAGAAAGAGTCCGTTCCATGTCAGCCAGACACTTCAGAGGAGCATTCACGTCTTGAGATTTCTAGCAAATTAATGGCCCAGATAACAAAATGCAAGGAATTCCGGCCAGTCATTTACTCACCCGGTTGGATCTGGCTACTTCTCCATGTATTCCCACCATACTAAATGGAGCATGAGTCATTTGAGTAATGAGTCAGAAAATGTTTAGCAGTCTCAGTGCAACAGGAGACGTGATGCTTAAGATACATCTCAGAGGTATTAGGATGGGGTTTTCATTTCTGCTCTAGGTAGACCAGACCTCTTATTGGTGTTGAACAAAATTCTTCCCTCCTTCCCAAGAGACAGAAGCTAAATCATAGGCTATCTTGAGGCTCATTCCAGCCCCAAGATGTAAAACTTCAAGCAAAAGCAATTGTAAGTGGCAAGGACAGTGGACAAATGCCTTCAATGTGTGCCACATTACAAGTTAGTTTTGTGAAATGCTGTTTAGTGGGTTCTGTGGCCACATTAACGACATCTTCACAACTTTAAGTATTATAAGCCTTCATTAAAAAGAAAATGCTTAAGGGAAAAATAATCTTAAAATTCAGTGCAATTAAGTGATCACAGATTTTTTTCAATCACTATGCCTATATTATCATGATAGGGATTGCCCTGAGACTTCAGCTTTTAATCACGGGAACATCATTAGCTGATTTTAACTCATTTCTTCTCAACTTCCACTGTGGTATTGAATCCTATTTTATCTTTCTGGTTGTTATTAATTTTCCTTTTTCTCCTTCCAGTTATAGAACAAAGCCAGCTATACAATAGCTGTGTGTTGCTGAATGACATCATGGAGGCAGTAGAAAATAATGCACAGCAAGTCTTTGAATTATGCTGATTCACTGAACATTATTTTGTTATAACATTGATGAGAAAAATATATCAGTTCTATCTATCATCTATCGATCAATCTATCTATTTCAAACCCTATTGTGAACTGTGCATGCAAGGGATCTAGGTTGCCCACTCCTTATGAATCTAATGCCTGATGCTCTGAGGTGGAGCTGAGGCAGTGATGCAAGTGCCCGGTAGCAACTACAAATACAGATTCACATTAACAGAGAGGTTTGACTGCACAGAGACCATAATAAGTCAATTGCTTGCAGGGCTCCCACTGATCCTGCATTATGGTAAGTTGTATAATTATTTCATTATACATCACAATGTAATAATAATAGAAATAAAGTGCACAATAAATATAATGTGCTTGAATCATCCCTAAACCACACTCCCCCACTCCCCACCCTCTATCTTTTTCATCTCTATCTCAATCCCATACACACACTTTCTTCGTATTTTATGTATTTGAAAAGATGTTTACCATATGCCAGGAATAGTGATAAGCACACCATTAATACATGATTTCACTTATTTTCAACCCTATGCCCCTACCTAAAAGGCAGGTAAAAGTTTCTAGGTAAGAAAATGAAGATTCAGAGAGGGTAAATACTTGCCTCAGAGCTGATAGATAGTCTACATCAGATTTAAACCCGGGTGTTCAGGTAGATGAACATAAGCACCCTTGTTCTTGAACTCTATTACATGTTGTCAACATCATAACAATACTGCCTGATGACTTACTGCTGGCCACTAGGTCGTCTTACACATATTATCTCTTCCTGTTTCTTCACAACCCTAGGAGGTGGGTAATGTCATTATTTTTATTTTACAGATAACAAAATTAATTAAATTTCCTTCAACTGCCTCATACTCAGTGAAACAACATCAATTCTTATTTAAGTGAAAGATTAAATCAATAAAGTATCTATAATGAACTAAACACAAGAAACAGAATATTAATGAGAAGAAAATATAGCATCATGTACTTATAGATTCACCAGGCTAAAAAAGAAAAAGGAAAAAGAAAATTCATAAGATTATCCTCAAATATAAGAAAATATTATTCTGTAAATGTATGCAATGTAACAGCATTTTTGACACGTGAGCCCAAATGTCGCCATAGAGGTTTGCCATGAGGTTATCAAACTCCTAATGATTATTGGTCGCAAGCAGAACCCATCATTGAGATTTACAGTGGGAGAAGTTGCAGAGATTTATTTCTTATCACCCTCTTTTGCTACCTAAAAGATCTTTCTTTATTAACAAGCTAATGAAACAAGATTGTACCAGTAAATTTCCCTAGAGACGTACCTCCAATACCAGCCATTGACAAAGAAAGCTGCACTTTCATGTGCTTAAAGGAACAAACAGTAGAGGATCGTGAGAGCAGGGTTTGGGTTTTATTTTGTTTAAAAACAAGTATGTTTAAAAACCTCAAGATTTGAGGCGGTGATCATCAACCCTGGCTGCACTTTGGAATCCAGTGTGGCACAGACTTAAAAAACATACATACTGATGGCAAGATCCCACCCCCAGAGATTTTTATTTCATTGGGCTGAAATCAAAATTGGATTTAAAGCTCCTCGGTTTTCTACCGTGCAACCTAAATTGATACTGACCTGATGAAAGTAATGCCTGTACTGTGAGGGTGAGGGGATAGGCAAATAGATGTCAAAGCGATAAATGTCTAATTGATGAAGGCCATCAGCAGAGCAGAATGTGGAGGAGATATGGGGACAATAGGGGAGTCTTTCTCCACTAAAAGGTAGGCTTAAGTTTCATACGCATATACATATTATCACACAGAAGACTTTTATAAACCATGTGCAGTCTTTACTACTCAAATAATTTTCTCCCCTCACCAGAATTGTTTCGACTGGAGGGCAGTCTCCTCTTCAGAAGAAATGAGTGGGGAGACGTAACCGCCTCACCAGACCAATGTTTTCAATACTGGCTAAGGCTGTAACGCTTGTAAGAGTTTCATTTCAAGACAATTTACAGGGGATGGAGTATTTGGGGTGAAAAGAATTTGTGTTCTATGTCAAGACACTGACACATTAAATATTTATTCCTCTGCCAAAACATAAAGAATAAAAGCGTAACCCAAAAGATAAATATGCACATGAATAGAAGGCCCTGGAGGTGTACAAACACAATATTAACAATAACAACAAACAAAAAGTACTATTCAGTACAGGCTTACCATGTGTCATATCTGGTGCAGAGCAGTTTAAATAGCTTACTGTATTCTCAGAATAATTCTATAATTTATAGGTGAGAAACTCAAGACGAGAAGTGGTCAAGAAATGTATTCAAGATCATACATCCAATAAGTGGCTGAGGTAGGACTTGAACCCATCTATCTGCTTCCAAAGCCAGCTGTAACCACCACCAATACCCCTTTACTAACCCAGTCAGAAGCAGTTGGGTCCCTGTGTGTCAGGAGACCAACTATTAATAAATTAGAACACACCAAGAAAGCTTGCAAAGAAAACTTTTTCCATCTTAACTGATAAAAAGAGCTAAAAGGAGATGATTTAGGCAAAGTAAGAAATTCCTTATTCTCCTTATTGTTTTTCATGTTTTACAAAATTTCACAAGCTGTTTTTAGATCTCCTCATTTCCTCCTGCAACTCTGTCCCATTTGGCTTTCCTGTTGCTATTATATTCAGTGACTGGACAGACACTTGAATAAGAGACTTACTGCCTAGATCAAGGGTTGGTAAACATTCTTTGTAAGGGGAGAGATGGTAAGTATTTTAGGTTGTGCTGGCCCCATAGTCTCTGTTGCAACTACTGTCAACTCTGCTAGTATAGCATGAAGACAGCTGGAATTGATATGATGATACGTATGATAGATAAAAAGGATGGAAGGGCAAGTCTGTGTTCTTACAGTACTTTATTTATGGTCACTGCAATCATCATTTTCATGTGTCACTAATTATTATTCCTCTTTGATTTTTTTTTAACTATCCAAAAATATAAAAACCATCCTTAGCTCATAAACCACATAAACACAGGGCATGGGTTGAGTTGGGTTGATGAGACATAATTTGCCAACCCCTGTCCTGGCTGATACGGTGTCCTGCACTAAAGACATTTGCTGTAATGCAATGTTTTTGTCATGTTCAGAGATCTTATCTGGCCATGAATGGCCCCATGCTCACAGAGCAAAAGTCTCCTCAGTTACCAGTGCGTCAGAACCCACTGTCTTCCCCTAAAACCACTCTTTCATACCTATACACACATTTTCTCTATTAAAGTATGCCAATTAAATCATCAGCTCTCTAGGTAATATTAGCAACAACGAATGTCAGGATCAATTTTAAAACAGTTCATCACACACAATTACAAAGGAGTCTGTCTCATAAGCACTTCTTGAGAAAAGGTTATAGAATCTGGGATCTGAAAGGAATTGTAAAGATCACAAAGGCCTGTCTCTTCAAAGGCATCCCCCAGTGCCTGCGAGATCCTTACAGACGTCCACAGAAACCCCACAAAATGACTAAGGGTTAAGAATCTTAGCAGAAGTGTGAGGAGAGCCAGCTCCCACGGGCTCATTAGAACAGCTTGTTAAATTTTCAGGATTTTGTGAGCCTGTCGATGTCAGGTTGACAACGTGAAATTGGCCATGGTGGACGCATTTACACTAGCGGTCCCCAACCTTTTTGGCACCAGGGACTGGTTTTGTGGAAGACAATTTTTCCACGGACCAGGGGCAGGGGATAGAGAGGATGGTTTGGGGATAACTCAAGCACCAGATGCAGCTTAATTGTCACTTACCACTCACCAACAGGGCTTGGCTATGAGTCTGTAAGCAATCGGTTTATGATGGTCTCTGTGCAGACAAGCCTCTCTGTTAATGTTTATTTCTATTTGCAGCACTAGCATCACCACCTCAGCTCCACCTCAGATCATGAGGCAGTAGAGTCTCATAAGGAGCTACAACCTAGATCTGTCGCATGCACAGTTCACAATAGGGTTTGTGCTCCTATGAGAATCTAACGCCCCCGCTGATCTGACAGGAGGCGGAGCTCAGGTGGTCATGTCAATGATGGGGAGGGGCTGCAGACACAGATGAAGCTTCCCTCACTTGCAGCGCCCCTCCTGCTGTGTGGCCCAGTTCCTAAGAGGATATGGACCGGTATCAGTCTGTGGTCTAGGGGTTGGGGACCCCTGATTTACACCACAAAAATCCCCAAATGTTTCAATGTTGCATATCAAGGTATTTTTTTCCTCTGAGAACCAAGTATTAAACATTTATCAGCATGTCAATGCCCATTACCCTCTTCCAACAAAGAAACTCCTCTTAGATCCATTTGACACATACACACATGCACACACTCATGAACAATATATGTGAGTCCACAGGAAGGTATAGACTCTATCAGAACATTCTTCAGTCATTGCTCCCTCTGAAATCCCCAATGCATTCTTATCTTATATCAACTGGAGGTGCACTCCATTGACCCAAGGAGACTAAGGAATTTTAATGATTTGCCTAAAACCAAAAGTTTATTAGAACCTATTATTTTCTCTAAGTATATGTGTTCATCTAAGAGAACAAAAGTTGCAAAGTGATCCAGAATGCACATTTCCACTTCCATATAATGTTAGCTAACTATCCACAAAGCTCCAGCCCATTTCCTTTTATCTTTATTTTTACTGATGCTGAATGAAGATTCTTACAAAGTCACATCTAGCAATGCCTTAGCATTCCTGGATTGTGTATGTTTGTTTTTAGGCAAAAGGCTCTCTGATTATTCCTGCATCCTGGTCTCACTCCACTGACATACATGAACCCCTAAACCAAATCTAAACAAGTCATCTTGAATTTATTTTGTTCTGCATTTGCTGCCTTCCTCTTAGTTTTGCATCACTTCAGACATCAACAAAACCATGTTAACACAATCCTTTCACTTCACAAGATTAGAAAATAAAAAAGAATATTTATAGCTACTAGTTGTGCTGGAATATCTAAAGAGGAATTATATTCCTATTTGTCAGTAAATATGATAACAGTTCATATAAGAGTATGCGGAAGGTATCTATTCCTAATTCTAAAATACATTTCCTCTAAGCTTTAGGACAGAACACCCAGAACTCAAATGCTCCTAAGCTTTGTAACAACATATTCATGCATAATCAGAAATGTGTAGGCTCTAATATATCTACCTCTCCAAGTGTCAGAAAGCAATTTTTAGAGCCAGGCATAGAGGGATTTTGTCGGAATTCTACTGAAACTCTTTCCTTTATATCATCATAAGGACGTTAACTCTGGGATTAGTCACACACAGTTTTAATTATTTATTAACTCACACAGTGGTAGTCTTCATTCAGATCCATCACTAGTTACAAGTTCTGCATCAAAATATTTAAATGAAATTCTGAGACTCACAGTCTTGTAGTGAAGGCAGAAAAGATCTATCAACACTGTGAGTCAATGGAGCCCACTTACAAATTAAAGTAGGCTTGGGACTCAACTTCACTTTCCAAGATTAAGTTACCACTTTGTGACATAAATTCTAACTCCAGTTGTTTTGCTAGAAAGACCTTCTTCTTTGATGATTGGTTCACCAGTAATAGATCAGATTCAGTTACCTAAACCCCTTTCAACATCGAAGAAAGTATTTCCCAATATGAGTTCTGTGGAACACTATTATGGGAGATATTACAGTTATTTTACTTTTTTTTTCTAACTTCCAAACTTGCACAAGTCTGGGAGATGCAAATTTTATCAGTTTTCTTTCCTTGAGGATGCGTTGAGGCTGTGCTATGCTAACGTGCACTGGTATTTTCCAAGGAGGGTATTACAGAGTCCAGCATTTTCCACATATTTTAAACCAAAATTACTTTCTTCTCAGGAAGCATCTCAAGAGACGAATGTCCCATGAAACACTTTAAAGAAGGCTGGTTCGTAAGACACAGCTGAGGTTCAAACATGAGAGCACTAGAGAGAGAAGAGAACCTTCTGAGACTGCTCACACCGGCACACTGGCAGCTGTAAAAGGATTCAGTAGAGAATTCTGAGTTAGTTCTCCCCCATCCCCAGCTCACACCAAAAATACATAAATAAATAAAACAATAAAGGGGGTCAGGGTGGGAGATCAACAATCCTGTAAGATAACCTCCTCCAATCTGCATAATTCCCATGACTTAACATTTACTCATTACAATAGTCAGATGTGTTCTAATTTATAAAACGTCAAAATGTGTCCTAACTTAGAACACTGGAGACTAGGCATGAAAACACTCTGCTTAGGATCACAGATTTGGGGAAAAAACTTCCTTCCACCTGAGTGAGCTCTATACAAGGAAAGTAATGACTGGCATTCATTGGGATAAAGAAAAGAATTTTAAGAAATGTTTTCTTTTGTTCCCTTGAGTTTGGATGTAAAACAACAGTAGAGATAAACAGGCCCTTAAAAGCAAAGTAGTCCAACTTTCTCATTTCAGAAATCAGAAAACTGAGGGAGGTTCAAGGAATTCAATGGTGTGATTAGGTCATGCAAGACATTAGCAAGTGGCAGCTTAGGGACTGCTGCTCAGATCCCCTGACAGGAAGTGGCTGACACACCCATGTGATTATCTCCCTACTTCCTGCTCCTTTATTAAAACAATCAGCCACCACTTATTGAGCTTCTGATAAATTCCAGGCACCGTATTACGCTGTTTGCTTATATGTTCGTATTGCGTGGTCTGACTATGTTAATGCGGTCAGTTTTATCGTTATTTAACAGCCCTGACAAAGTTTCATTCCATGTCCAATGTCATAGTTCGCGGGGTTAGAAGAAGGAGCGGTCTCAAGCCAGTTGGACTTCAAAGCCCAAGCTCTTCGTTTCCCCCATTCCACCCCCTCTTCTGCGGCTCCTTCTCCTTCCTATTTCCATTTAAAAGCAGTTGAGATTAAAATCAAAGGTCAGCTGCCCATAACTTAACTCAAATGTTCTTTCTTCCTTGCTTTTGGAGACATATTACTATCTTCCATCATCCACACTGACCAGGAAGGATTTAGGCTGAGATGAAGATGCATAAAATAATCTGTTTCCCGTTACAAGTTGGGCACCTTAGAGGGGCCATTCTCTTCTCCTTTAAGGAAGTTGAACTTGATCATATTTCCTTTCTCCTCACATCTACTAAAGACCAGCTAATATAGACTGGATGAAGCGGCTAATAATGTACTCCTGATGTCTTTAAACTATGTGTCACCGATAAAGGAGGCACACAGTCAAATGACGTTGGAATCTAGGGACAGGATTTGAGAAAGACTACTCTACATTTCTCAAAAGAAAAGGAGGCGGGGGTGGGGGGCAGGCAGGAGGGGTGCATATCACTTGCCTCAGTCTCTCCGAAGGCCGGGGGCTCCTAATCCCACCCCAGACTAAATACATCAGAATCTCTGGATGGGACCCAGGATTGCGCATGTGGACAAGCTCCCCTGGTGATTAGAATACCCTCTGGTACCCCGAAGCCAACCTAAGAAGGGACTTGTGTGTTGCTGATGGGAGTTAGATGCCTTCTGCATTTTCTTCAAGAAATCAGAGTTCAGCTACAGGGAGAATTCATTGGCCAGATAATGATGTCACATGTGGGAGACAATCTCTGAGCAAGTCCAAGAAGGAGTGATGAATACACTCTCCTGCGTGACACTACTCTTGGGTGGATGGCATCTATGTGCAAGTAACTCAGGCAGGAGGTCATCAGGGACAATGCTGTCTAACAAGGCCACCTGCCTTGGTGCTAATTTCAAATCCAAAACTCCACAAGAAACTGCTGGATGTCACTTATACTTTTTATCATAGAAAACCTAATGCACGCAAGCACGGGGTAACACATTTAAATAGAAGTAAAGCATTTACAGGAAAACATGAGTCTTCATCCCATCTCAGTCCTTCCAGGTACAACGGTCTACTTCCTGCATTTCAAAACCACACTTTGCACAGAAACATGCATGTGTGCGTATTCCTTCTGTTAATACGGTGGGACGGAGCCCATTTACACCCAGTTCCGTATCTCTCATTTTCCCCTTAATCACATACCAGGGAGACCATTTTCCACATTATATATATACACCTGTATAGTTCTGTTTAATGATACCATGGTCCTACATCATACAGATATACCATCAATCATCTAACCAGTTCACTCTTGATAGATATTTAGAGTTCTTCTGACCCTTGAGTGATGCTACAAGGAACACTGTTATTCATATGTCTTTGCCCACATGGGGAGATTTATCTTTAGGATAAATTTACAGAAACAAAATTCCAAGGGCAAAGGGTACAAGCATTTTTATTTGACTCATTGTCAAATGTTCCCTCCAAAGAGGGAACTAATTTAACTAATTTAAACTAATTTAAACTAATAATACTATCTGATACTGCTTGTTTCCCCCACACCCTAACCGATGCAGTGGATTTCTGATCTTAAATTAACTTACCACTGAGACTTTTTACTGGAAGAGGTGCTGACCAGATTACACAAATGGAACTTGGTATAATGCAACTTTATTTCTCCAGGAGAAATGAACATATTGGCATCCGAACTTATCATCTTCTTATGAGTTAAGTAAGTACAAGTCAGTGCCATGACCCTTCTCAACTCTTGGTAAATGTACAAACTTGAGTTTCTCAACTTGCAAACCTACAGAAACCATCATGTATCAAGAAACTACACACGTACCTACAAAGCTGTGAAGGAGGACTCTTTTAACTTTGCTTCTTTGGAAATTTAGAAATAAATGACAAAAATGGAATAGTTCTTCCATTCAGTTAACCATTTACAATGTAAGTAAACTGAAAAAAAATTAAATGACTATGGACACATTGTCCTTGCTCTGCAAGAGGGGAGGAGTCATATTGCATGCTTCCAATCAAACCTCTGTACCAGACAACAGGAATCTAGTTTAAACAGATTCTACCCTCAGACTCAATGCTCTGCTACATGGATTGAAAAGTTAATCAAAATTCACACTGCAGATGTTGTCACTGATTGTTACAACGGAAAATCGAAAACCTTCCTTACCCATCACCTCTACACTCTACCTCCAGGGAATAATAGACAATGAGCTGTTTCTTCTAGTAATTCTCAGGATGTTATCAATTTATGGTTTATTTTTCACTGACTCCAGGCACTTAGGAGGAAATAAGGTATAATATCTATGATTTTCAGAAAACTGCTTTAATGTTGTCAATAATATCCCAAACCAATAATGAGCCTTTCAGAGGTACTGGCTTCTTGGCAAGAATTACTTATGCATTGGAAATCAAATCAGCAAACATTTGTTTTGCAACTTCTTTGTACACATCTCTAATTTTCATCCCATAAGTAATTAAGTCCTTCTAGAAAAAATATATTAATTCAACACATAGTTCCTGAGAATTTACCTTGTGTCCCACACTGAGCTGGCACCACAGCTCCCAAAGGGCAGAAGGCAGGTACCTGGTCTTAGGTTAGAACCAGCCGGAGGGAAGATACAGCCAAGTGAGCAGGTGACTTAAAGCACAGGATATGGCAGGATCACAGAAAAAGGGCCCCTAATCAAGCTTTGTGGGAATCAGGGAAGGCTTCCAGAAGGAGGCATCTATTTTGATTCCTAAATAGAATTCAGCCAGGGGAAAGAATGGACAGAATGAGGGAAATATTATTGCTTAATCATAGGTCACCTAAACCCTGTGACAAACAATAATGGATCTATATCCAAGTGAAATATCATGAGCCAGGGTTAGAACAGATGTGGCCCTCATGACATAAAACAAATCCCTCACAAGTTTTCTGAAAGTCTGAGCATCCCAATAAGAATAAAAGAAAAGCGTGGCCACACACACACAAACATGCATGCACACACACACTGACTCAACTAAAATGTGTTTTCCATCACAAACATCATACATTTTCACCACCTCTGAAAAATCAAATGGACATTTTACAGACTCTAGAAGAATGTGCTCCCCAATTCCTGCTTTCCTGCTCCCACCCCCATTTAACTCCAGAACGAAACTCCGGTTTTGAGGCCTGAGTTCCCCATACTTAAAATGTTCAGAACCTAATTGGAGATCGTCAGAGAGGAAGATGATGGACCCAATGGATTGAGCTATAGCTCCCTTCCATGGGGGTTATATGATTTTGACAACAAGGAGGCCTAAAGTAGACACTGGTTCTAAGCCAAATCCCCAAAGAACATCACCAAGGAAAACTAGCCACAGGGCTGCATAAATAAATCCACTTGCTACAAACTCTTACACATACATAATAACCAGAATGGGATGTGTAATCCTTACAGGAAAACAATTCAAAAGCCAGGTACCCTCACATGGCCCCCCTCAAGCACCTCTTTCACGTGCTATGCAAACACGTTGAAAAAGGCAAACAGGAAAGTGAAGTGCACCTTCTGAGATCCATTCTTCCGTATGCTCATTCAAACACAGTGCAGAAAAGAGTGCTTTCCATAAAGAAAGCATTCAGTGTTGAACACTCTAGCGTGTGCTCTTTGGAGAAGAATTGCCTGGCTGTACTTAACAGAGGCCATTTCTAAAAGCCCCACAAATTATGTGGTTTGGGGACGTCGAAGAACAGGAGCGTTTACCGTTACCATATTGAAATGATTTAAGAGGAATCAATTTGGGTTGCTACAGTTACTGTGTTGACAAGATCTGTGTGCCAACTGAAACACCTTCCAGTGTGTTCTTTTCGAAATTTAAGGGAGAAAACAAGAAAGTAGGAAAATCAGGTTTCAAACCTGCTCATCAATGAAAGGCTGTTTAAGTGATTTATCCTAACTAAGTGACCTTCCAATTAGAAGTTGTATGTATTCTTATAATATCTTATGCCATATATCCTATCAAAATTAGGTATAATATACATATATGTGTATAATATACAGGGTCCAGCAGAAGTAACCCCCCTTTTTTATGAGCTGGTAATCTATACCAAATTGTTTATTACAAAATTCTGTAATGTAACGCTATCACACTCAAGCACACTATACTACTTTAAAAGGGGTGTTACTTATGCCAGACCCTGTATATTATATATGTATATATAAAATCTTACAGATATGCAAAGTATTTGTGACACAATAATTTATTGAGACACTGAAGGAAATGCAGAGGGAAAAATACAGTTTATTAGTGAGATATCAGGTATAGGGATGCTGGGGGAGCTCAACAGGTTGAGTGCTTGCCTTGCAGCCACAAGGTCCAGGGATTGAATCCCTGCCCCTGCCCCTGCCCCTGCCCCTGCCCCTGCCCCTGCCCTGGACCCGGCCCCAGCCTTGGCCTGTGCAGGCCCACATGCTGAGCTTCGGCACAAATAGTAATGGATGGTGGCGAAGGTTCTTGCCTTCCCTATGGGAGACCCCCATTTCAGTTCCAGCCCAGCGTGACCCCATATCCCCCTGTATAGAATGAAACTATGTTACAACTGATGATATACAGCTTTGGAGACTGCTCTGGGCTCTCGCTCCTTCTCCGTCTCTGTCTTTGTCTCTCTCTCTCACCTCTCAAACAATAAAAAAAAAAATCTTAAAAAAAATAAAATAATAAAAATAAGGTATAACTAAATAACTGTATAGTCACACACACTCCTCACAGTATCAGTGGTTTGAACAGACCTGGTTTCATTCTCTGGCATAAGTCTGGCATTCAGCAGACCAGGACTGGTCTGGCCAAAGGCTTTGCAGTCATCTAAAATGCACGCTACTTCCAGATTTCTTCCATCGCCTGCAGGGTATAGACCTTACTCTCGTGGTCCCACATGGCACTCTGGTCACCCCAGACACCATCTAGGCAGGTCCGTGTTCTAATCACGGCACACATCACTGCTCCTCACTCCCCCTGCCCCAAATTCAGTTATACAGCCACACCTAAAAGCAAGGAGGGTTGGAAATGTCGTCTTTGTTCCAGGCAGTTAGATAGGCCCTTGAGTAAGGTGACCAGATGTTAACATTGGTAAAGCGGGACACCATTGACCGGGGGGGAGGGGGTTCTTGATTAAAAATCTGGTCTATCTCCCGCCGTTCCCTAGCTTGTCGTGCATTCTTTCCAAACATCGGGACTTTTTTAAAACGCCGCGGGACGCGGGACAAATTGTTAAAAATCGGGACTGTCCCGCCAAAAGCGGGACGTCTGGTCACCTTACCGTAGAAGCACTAGAGCTAGTGTATTTAACAAGGCAATCACATGTAGAAGGTGAGTGGCCTGGAGTGGTTGAGAGTGAGTCAAGTTTTCCTGAGGGGTATTGTGTCCTCTTGGAACTCCCCACACTGACAAAACCCAGAGCAGTCCCCATGGGCCCGCAGAGAGGCTGGCGGCTGTGATCAGGGTAGAAGAAGCAAACTGCACCCACAGCAAAGCCTGACCTTGAACGATGGCTCAGACCAAGACAATAAGCCCTCCCCATGACACCCCTGCACGCTTTCATTTCACCGGGATACACACCCCGAATCGTTCTCGGGCAGTTCTTCACAGCTGCCTCAACTCAGTGTATCCTCTCGTTGTGCATCCTGGAGACTGTAGGCAAGGCTGTTTTTGATCAGAAGTAGGGATAGGAGACCACTGGGGGGGGGGGGGTGTCCTTGGGATACCAACTAGTCAAGGGAAGCATTATTTTAGATTGATGTTATATTACGGTGCTTAGATAACAACACTAACCAGGGGCACAGCACTTCCCTATAACAATTGTCCCTGGCACACGAATCTATGCACGCGCACATACCACTGAAGAAGGGCACTTGGGAGTTTCCACAACGATAGACTAGAAAGTCGCGCCCAGAAGCATTCACAGCCCCTCCCCCCTTACTCATCTATTTTACCTTCCTACATTGGTAACGTTATAATTTCTGCTGCCTAGTGACAATAATAACTGGCTTAGTGATTTTTACAAACACTCTTGGAATACATGGTAACTCTGTTCATCAGAAAGGACTGCTACCCCTCCGTGGCCTGACACCCTGCTTGACTTGCTGAGTCTCCATCCTAGTGACCTCTCCTGTGGACAAAGAAGGGGTCTCCACATGCACCTCTGTGAGGCCCACACAGCCCTTTCTGTGAGCTGTCACCTCTAGAATGAAGAACTCAGTGTCAGCCAGTGTGTGCAACGCGGCTCCCGGTGCCACATGCTTCAGTGGGTCAGAAAGTCAATCAAACTCCACCTCCCGAATAAAAGTAATTCCCATCATGGGAGACAGGAGGCTGCATTCATATTTCCAACAGCAGATAGTCTCCCTCAAGTAACATAAGTGTATAGCTCTGACTTTTCCCAAGGCTGTATGGACTGTTCGTGGTGTATCAACTAATCAGGCTTCTCCGAAAGCCGCAGCCGCACAGAGAACTCTGAGTAAACAGAAAAGAAAAAGCATTTTGA
>PVKE010027946.1:0-21252 GCA_004027555.1 Craseonycteris thonglongyai | reverse complement strand
TATAGAGGAATGGAATGGAATAAAAAAAACCAGATATCCACAAATATATGGACAGATAGTTTTTGACAAAGAAACAAAAAATATACAATGGAGAAAAGAAAGTCTCTTCAGTAAATGGTGCTGGTAAAATTGGAAAACCACATGCAAAAGAACAAATTTGAATTGCGAACTGTCACCATATACCAAAATTAACCAAAATGGATCAAAGACCTCCACATAAGACCTGAAACAATAAACTGCACAGAAGAAAACATCAGCACTAAACTTACAAGCCTTGGGTTCAGAGAGGACTTTATGAACTTGACATCAAAGGCCAGGAAAGTAAAAGCAAAAATAAATGAATGGGGGAATGCAAGGATGGTTCAGTGGGTTGAGCGCTCGCTTTGCAGCCTTGAGGTCCGAGGATCAAGTTCCAGCCCCAGCGGATCCATATGCTGAACTGTGGTGTGCTTCCCATGCGGGGCGGAGGGGGGGGGGGCAGTTTGGTTCCTGTTGGAAAGACCTTCCATGTAAGAAGCCCCTGGTTCAGCTCCCATCTCGTAGGGATTTGCCTCCCATGTGGTAGACCCTCAGACTGATTCCTTCCCTGCACAGCTTCGCACCCAACTGTGTGAAATGAAACTATGATGAAAACCTAATGACATACAACTATGGAGACTGTTCCGGGCCCCCTTCTCTCTCTGTCTCTATTTCTGTCAAAAAGAATAAAATAAATCTTTAAAAAATGAATAAAATAAATGAAAGGGATTATTTAACTAAAAAGCTCCTGCACAGAAAAAGAAACATCAACTAAGTAAAGAAACAACCAAGCAAACAGGAAAAAAAAAAATGCAAACAATGTCTCTGATAAAGGCCTAAATCTGAAATATATAAAGAACTCATACAACTCGACAAAAACAAAAAAGAAACAAATGATCTAATTGAAAAATGGCCAGAAGGGAAAGCCGGGGTAGCTCAAAAGGGCTAAGAGTTCACTTTGCAGTCCTGAAGATCCAGGATCGAATCCCAGCCCTGGCATGTGCGGACCCGTATGCTAAACTGGGATGTGTTTCCCATGCAGGAGGCCCCCAGCCTAGTTCCCAGCCTGCACGGTCCCCGCCCACTTGTATGGAACAAAACCATATCGAAAACTGATGATATACAACTATGGAGACTGCTCTGGGCCCTCCCCTTCTCTGTCAGTCTCTATCAAAAAAACAATAAAATAAATCTTTAAAAAAAAGGCCAGAAGACCTAAACAGACACTTCTATAAAGTCATATAAATGGGGGAAGCCGGGATGGCTCACTCTGCAGCTCGGGGGACCTAGGATCGAATCCCGGCCCCAGCCTCTGCAAACCCATATGCTGAACTGGAGAGTGTCCCCAGTTAGGTTGTCACTGAGGTGAGACCCCAGCCCAGTTCCTGCCCTGTGCAGCCCCACGCCCACCTGTAAAATGAAACTATGTGGAAAAACCAATGATGTGCAACTATGGAGACTGTTCTGGGCCCTCTCCCTTCTCTCTGTCTCTGTCTCTCTCTCTGTCAAAAACAATAAAAAATATATCTTAAAAAAAAACAAAAAAATGAAAGTAACAAAGAAACAAAGACTCATGGACACAAGTCAATAGTTTAGTGGTTACCTGAGGGTAAGGGGGGATACAAGTGGGGAGTTGGAAGGGAGCATCAAATATATGGTGATGGAAAGAGAATTGACTCTGGGTGGTGAACACATAATGCAATACACAGACGATGTAACATATAATTGTACACCTGAAATCTATGTAAATTTTACCAACCAATGCCACCCCAATACATTTAACAATTAAGAAAAAAAAGAACAAAGGCCAGCCTCAGTGTCCTAATTGAGAACAAAGGTGCATTACAGACGTTTTTTAAAGTGCAGGTTTAGTGATTCTTTAAAATTTCATGTACATGACAAGTTCTAAATTATTATCTGAAAATACTTGATATTTTTATTAAGTTGATTTATAGTATTACCTGGACACTATATTCTTGTGTTTGGTGAAGTGGTCTTACATGATGCAATGAAGGCTGAGTTCCTAATTTCCTATCCAAAAATACTTCTTTGCTGCAAGAATAACACCATACCCGAAGAGTGGTAAGGTTCACAGTTAGATAATGCTTTGTCTCCTGCATAATTTCACGGGACATGGAAAAAGAGGAACCAAAATTAGGTATAGTTGAAAACATTTCAAAAGATCATAGAAGATAAACTACTGGCCTTTAATAAGTAACAATATACTCAGAAAAGTTAAACTCAACTGCCAAAAACCATTCTTTCAATAAACTGGTGAAGTGCAGTGAATAGTAACAATACCTAAGCCCACTCAAAAAGTTATTCTGTTGTCATTTTTCACCATTATTCGTTATAAAAATAAAACACAAGAGTATCAGATTCTGCTCTGCAGCTAGCAAATAAGCATAATATCAGAATATAATTGACAATAACAGTAATTATTCCAGGATATCAGAATGGCAAAAGAATACAAATGAGGATGCTGCGATGGCTCAGCAGGTTAAGCACTCACCTTGCAGTCCCAGGATCCGAGGACTGAATCCTGGCCCTGGCCCATGCAGACCCATATGCTGAACTGGGGTGTGTTTCCCATGCGGGAGGCCCCCAGTTCAGTTGTCGCTGTGCAAGCTTCCCATGCGGGAGGCCCCAGGCTCAGTTCTCACCCTGCACAGCCCCCGCCCACTTGTGTGGAATGAAACTGTCAAAAACTGATGACATACAACTTTGGAGACTGCTCTGGCCCTCCCCCTTCTGTCTCTCTCTGTCAAAAACAATAAATCTAAAAAAAAAAAAAAAAAAGAATACAAATGACAAAGCACAAAACAGCTGAATGTATGATCTTAGACATAAAACTACAGTCTTTCTCAAATGGATTTCTGTAAGAGAATTATGCTCTATGGAAAATAATTTGGGGGAAGCCGGGATGGCTCAGTGGGTTAGGCTCTCACTTTGCAGCGCCAGGGACCGCGAATCGAATCCTGGTCCCAGCCCGTGTGGAACCATATGCTGAACTGGGAGCTCCCCTAGTTCAGTTCTCTCTCTCTGTCTCTATATCTCTCTCTCTCTCTCTCTCCCGCTCTGTCAAAAATAAAAAAATAAAAAAATATATATATATTTAAAAAAAAGAAAATAATTTGAATAACTATGGTCTTATTTCTCCAAAGAATGGTACATAGAACTACCATTCTAGATGTAGAGAAGTAAATTAATTATATATAATGGTGCCTGAGGGTCCTGGGGTATTCAGGCTTAAATAAGTCACTTGAGGAACCCTGGTTAAGAATAGTTGATGCTATAAAGATATCAATGTGAAAAGACAGTTCATTCTTGAGAAACTTATAAGTTAGAATGGGAACTCTATGCAACACTACAAAAAGTAGCATGCCAGAATTACATATACCATAAGCAACAAACAACTAGGGTGTAATAGAAAGGGAACTCCAATTACTAGGATGTGCAAAAAAAAAATAATATGAGTTGCAGAAGCCAGGATGGCTCAGTGGGTTAAGCGCTCACTTTGAAGCCCCAGGGACCGAGGATCGAATCCCAGCCCCGGCCCATGCGGACCCATATGCTGAACTGGGGAGTGCCCCCACTTCAGTTCTCACTGGGGTAAGACCCTGGCCCAGTTCCTGCCCTGTGCAGCCCCACACCCACCTGTGGAATGAAACTATGTGGAAAAACCAATGATGTGCAACTATGGAGACTACTCTGGACCCTCCCCCTTCTCTCTGTCTCAGCCTCTGTATCTCTCTCTCTCTGTCAAAAACAATAAAAATAAATCTTTAAAAAAAAAAAAAAAAAGATAGTATGAGTTGAACAAAGTTAGGCAGGCAAGTTAACCAGGCAAGTTAACTAGGCAATGTTAACCAATCTTAACTTCTACCCCCCATATCCTCCTAATCCAGCTATCATCTTCATACATCAGGAGGTATACTTCTTAAAACATTACTGTAATTACAACCTCATTCTAATAATGATTTTCTTAGCAATTCCCCCACCCCACTTATAGAGTTTAAGCTAAGGTTTAATTCATCTTATATAAAAAGGGGCAAAATTTCAAATTGCAACTTCAATTAATAATGTTAGGTTTTCTTCAGGTTCTCCTTAAAAAATATATTGCATGAAAATTTTCTATATACATACCTGAGAATGTATGGTGCTGTGATCTACTTGTGATTCACCACAGCCAACATATGAACATCTATTCTATAAATAATTATACAAAAAGAAAAATAAGGTATTTTATAACATGTCAATTTACAACAACAGCATTGCAATTACATTAACAATTAAGTTTTTATATTTTTAACTTAATGATTCAATGACTTTCTATAGTTATTTTATAACTAAAAGGTACTAGGCACAAAATAAAACTAGCATACTTTTAAACTGAAAGCTATGTCACCTCTAATAAAAGGCAAGAGTAAAATATTTTAATGATTTTACTTAAAATCTATGAAAAGTACTGTAACTTAAAACCCAAAGTCTGAAGTTTAACTTTTATCATAAAAAATGTTCATTTATGAAATTCTTTAAGTGTCAAAAAATCTTCTAGTTATCCTTATTCACATATAAATTATTATATAACATTTGAGAAGAAACATATATGTACCTCTAGGCATGCCCAAAGATTTGGTCCTCTAACTTTACAATCCTGACAAGTACCCTATGAAACAAAAGTCACAGACAATGTTATCACAATATTGATACAGCCAAAAACATACAATTCACTAATAATATCATATATTAAAAAATTGGGGGGATGACGGGATGGCTCAGAGGGTTGAGCACACTTGCTTGTCTTGCAGCCCTGGGGTCTGAGGATAGAATCCCGGCCCTGGCCCATGAGAATCCATATGCTGAATTAGGGTGTACCCCCAGTTCAGTTCTCAATGGGGCAAGCCTCCTATGTAGGAGGCCCATGGCCGGTTCCTGACCTGTGCAGTCCCACACCCACCTATGGAATAAAACTATGTAGAAAACTAATGACATGCAACTATGGAGACTGCTCTGGGCCCTCCCCTTTCTCTGTCTCTCTGTCAAAAACAATAAAAATAAATCTTTAAAAAAAACTGAGACTCAAACATAGAGTATGGTAATTTCAAAAAACATATTCAGGAGAATAATGAATACGATTTTTTAAGAAAGGAAAATCATCTTACATAAGATTTTTGTATTAAATCTTCTTTTGTTACTTCACCAACTGAATCCAAATGTGGACAATGATTTCGAAGAGCTGACATTTTGTTAGAAATCTTTTCCTGTTTCCCAATGCTTTCCAAATGAGGTAATATCTATATAAAAAAAAAGTAACCAAAAAGTTCATTTTAAAATGGTAATATATTAAAACAAAACATAAAATAAGAAATACATATGTTTACAAGTTTGCCCTACAAAAGAGTACATTTTCAAATATACCTACCTAGGTTACTTTCATAATTGAAGTTAATTTGAACATTGAAAATCTCTCTACTAAGCATCTTATTAAAATTGACACCTATAACCAATGTATGTTTCTCTTAACATTTTTACTTTTTCCCTTTTCTCTATCTCACTTTACTTTTTAGAAATAAACAGTAAAAGTAAAAAATTCAGGTTATTCAATTTCAGTATTTTTATCCTTTAAAAAACAAATTTAACCCTTAGGCTGGAATAGAAATTGAAAGGAAAGTTAAATGGAAAATCTTTATTTTCACACTAGCAGCAACCCCTACTGATGATATAAATGAAACTGCCTGATGTCCTATCAAGACAGTCACTTTATATCAAGAATTTCTCAACCTTGGCATCACTGCCACTTTGAGCCAGATAATTCTTCATTGTAGGGGGCCGTCCTGTGCATTATAAGATGTTTAGCAACATTCTTGCTTCTTCCAATGAGATATCAGAACACCTTCACCACCACGTGAGTTCTGACAATCAATAACACTACACAGTGTAAAATTATGTCCTATAGGAGACAAAATTGTCCCAGGTTTAGAACATTACCATAGGACCAACTCTGAAGCAGGTACCATTATGATCTTCATTTGCATCTAAGGCTGAGGAAAACCTGACTGACTTCACATTGTTAACATTTGACAGAACTGGGATTTGAATTCACCTATATACAAGGTCTGACAATTAAGTTCACGAACTCGTTCTTGAAAAAGTGCTATTAATACAATACATTCCTCATTGCTGAATATCACTACAGTCACCTTCAAAGTACTCCCCTTGGGAAGCTATAAACCAACACCAGCACCTAGTCCACCCCTCAGAACAATTTTGGAACTCTTTTTCTGAAATGGCTATCAGAGCTGTCATCGTATTACTCCTGAATGTCATCAAAATATCTTCCTTACAGTATTTCCTTTACCTTTGAGTAAAGAAAAAAAGTCATTTGGGGCCAGATCAGGTGAATAAGGAGGGTGTTTCAATACAGTTAAAAACTCCCTCAGAGACAAACTGGTGTATTGGTGTCATGATAAAGAACCATGAGCTGTTGGCAACAACTTCAGGTCTTTTTTGGCTAACTTTTTCACACAGCCTTTCAGCACTTCCAAAGAGTCAACATGGTTGACTGTTTGTCCAGCTGGTACAAATTCATCATGAACAATCCCTCTGACAGCAAAAAAGGTTAGCAATATCGTTTGTCTCTTCATTTGGACTGATGAAACTTTTTTAATTGTGGAGAACTGGCTGATTCCATTGTGCACTTTGACACTTTGTTTCATGGTCATATTGGTACACCCATGTTTCATCACTAGTGATAACATGGACCAAAACATCATCTTGCCTCTCCAAAAGGTCTTGGCAAACTTGGACTCTCTTTTGCTTTTGTTAATCAGTGAGCTCCTTCGGGACCATTTTAGTACACACCATTCTCATGCCAAGATTTTGAGTTAAGATTTTTCTATCTGTTTCTCTATAGATGTTGACTTGGTCTGCTATGCTTCTCACAGGCAGCTGATGATTCTGACACACAATTTGATGAGTTTTTGCAATGTTTTCATCAGTTCTGCTCATTATTGGCCCGCTGACCTCTCTTCATCAGTTTTCTCTTCCCTCAGAAAAACGTTTAATCCATTTGTACACTGCTGTTTTCTTCATGGCATTATCCCCATCAACCTGGACTAACATATCACTGATTTCACAACCACTCTTGCCCAGTTTAACAAAAAATTCAATGTTAGTTCACTGCTCTAATTCAAGTTCTGGCACCCTCATGATGACACATAAAAACATGCAACAACAATACTGAATGCCACTAAGCAAGACACTGCCACACATCAGCATGAACACAGCTGTGAGACAATGATATACAAAGGTTATGAAGCCTTACCGAGTTATTTGTACAGTGCTGCTAATGTAAGTGCACAGTGGCAAGTTCACAAACTTAACTGTCACTCATACAGTAAACTCTTTGTTAACCAGCACCCATGGGGATTGGTAGATGCTGAATAAATGTACCCGGCGCTCTCAAGCAACCGGCAAAATGCTCAAGCAACCAAGTGCTTGAGAGTGCAGTTGCTTGAGTTCCTGTTAACTGAGAATCTACTGTATTTTATGGGCAAGAGCAAGAACTCTGAAGTCAAATAAATTTGAGGATACCAGTAAGAACAGAATGGCACATCTAACTTATGAAGTTATTATAAGGTTTAAATGAAGTAGTACATGTCTGTGTTTGTGTGTGTGTCTCTACACATACACTATATATAAAGTTTTATTAAGGTACTCTGTATCATCCCTTTATACAGTTTTTTATATGACCAATAAGATCTGATACTTCCTTTCCCCATGAGACCATCAGTTTAAAACAAAGGTAGTTTCTCAAATCAATTCTAATATTCCCAATACTCTTAAATTTCATCCATTCCATTAAAATAAAAGTGTTTTGCAATACCAAGATACTTAATTTCCTCCAAGACATCATAATGTTATAAATATAATTTATGAGAAAAAGAATAAGAATACTGTAATGTCGCTGAATTTCATTTATCAATACTGAAAATCTTATAAATTATAGAGCTAACAGAGATACAGAGTGATTTCCAAGTAAAAGTCTCAAGTCTAATTCAGTATTTCTGTCTTCTTTGGACTGTACATTCTGAATAACAGGGATTTTCATATATTTAGTTCATCTTCAGGGTCTGAGAACACTAGGGAAATTTTAAGAAACTTACTAGGAAAGAATGAACAGTTATAAATATGCTCAAATATTAAAACATTAGAAAAACCATTAAACAAAAGGGTTCAATCAAATCAAATAATGAGTCCAATATCATACTGCTACCTACAAAATACAACAGGAATCACTATGGTATTAATAGTAAATAAATAATTATTTCTAAATATTACATTATTATACAGTATTAAAGAAGCAATGCTCCAAACTTTCAGAGCATAAAGTTAAACTTAAAATAATTAGTATTTTACATTTCTTATTTATTTTGAAGGAAGGTTTGGCTATCTTTCCCGCCCACTTCTCACTTCCTTTTGTGTCTGGATAACTTTTCCCTCTTATCCAATTACTTCTACTGTCAGCCTTGACAGGAGTAACAGGGACCAGATTTACTCTCTCATCTTAAATAACTAAAAAGCCAGACAAGATATATAAAACAATGGTTTTCAGACATTGGTCAATAGGCAGTATAGAATACTGATCCCTAAGAAGACAAAACTAAGGTGACTATCCCAGCTTAACTGCCTGGAGAGAATTTCTAGGCCACCGTACAGGTAGAAACAGAGTTGAAAATTCAGGGAAGCCAAGGTGGCTAGAAATCCCAAGTAAAGTAACAGAGAGAAGAACTGAATAGAGAGTAAGTAAACACACAAGATTTGTAGAGGGCTGCCATTAAGCTGAATATTGATAAGCATGTGCATGTGATTAAACCACTCTACGTAAGAGAAAGAACTACTGGAAAGGCGTAGGTAGAATAATTCTCAAAGGCAATATAGGGGGAAGCCAGAATGGCTCAGGGGATTAAGCACTTGCCTTGCATCCCTGGGGTCCAAGGGTTGAGTCCCAGGCCCAGCCCATGCAGGCCCATATGACAAACTGGGGTGTGGTCCCCAGTTCGGTTCTCACCAGGGTGAGCTTCCCATATGGGAGGTCCCAGGTTCAACCCCCAGCTTGCAGGGGTGTACCTCCCATGCGGGAGGACCCAGGCCCAGTTCCCCTCCTGCGTGGACCCCTGTCCACCTGTGTGGAGTAAAACTATATCAAAAATTGATGACATAAAACTATGGAGACTGCTCTGGGCCCTCCCCCTTCTCTGTCTGTCTGTCTGTCTATCTGTCTCTCTCTCTCTCTCAAAAACAACAAATCTTAAAAAAAAAAAAAAAAAAAGGCAACACAGGTTATTTGTGTTCCCATCAAAGTTTTAAGACTTCATAATATAGAATAAATAAAATGTAAGTGCTCAGAGGGCCTTTCTTTAAAAATAGCTCAAAAGCAAGTACCAGTGGGTCAGACTGTTCCCAAGGAACTTAACTGTGTCACTGAACAAAGCTGAAGGACATCTAAAGGAATAAAAAAATACCTAGCACCCAACAAGGTAAAAATGACGACAATGTCTGGCATTAAAAATTATAAAGAGACATGGAAGATAGAAAGGGGGGGCGGGGGGATCCAAATCAAGTTTCTAGAATGTTTTTAGAAAGTGTCTGATGTCAAAAATAGAGTGCATGAGATTAACAGCAGATTAGACAACTCAAAATAATGAACTTGAAGGCATAGCAAAAAAAACTATTCAAATTGAAACAAAGACTAAGAAAATTAAAGAGCATTACACAGCTGAGTGCAAAAGTCCAAATATGATGAAAACTAAAAACCTACAAATTTATACAATAAAACAAACATGAAGCACAAGACATACAAGCATGAACAAATTATACCATGGCATCAAAAACAAGTGGCTTAAAACCAGTAATAAAAGGAACATCTTAAAAGCAGCCAAGAAAGACCCATAATGTATACTAGAAAAAATTCAATCCAGACGATAGTGGAACATCCTCACAGTACTGAAAAAAGTCAACTTAGAGATCCATACCTAAGAAAACATCTTTCAAAAACAAAGGCAAAATAAAGAATTCTACAAACTGAAAAGAATTTAACACCAGTATACCGGCATTATAAAATCTGTATGAATGCTTCAATATTTTCCTTGCTCTTATAATCATACACAAATACAGACAGACATATACATATAAGGTCTTCTGTCAACTTCTCATGTAAACATAACACATGCAGTACATAAATTATTTACTCAGTTCTCTATCAACAGGCATTCACTTTGTTTTCATAACGTGCCATTAAAAATATCATTGTAAATATAACCTTATATGAGTTTGTAAAAACAGATTTTGCAAGATTACGTTCCAAAAATGTTACAGCTTACACTTCCATTAATAAGAGAATAACAATTCCTGCACAGCGAAGCTATTCTGTCTACTAGCAATAGGTATTATTTTTTATTTTTGTCATTTGATGGATATATTTCACTAGTACTTTAAATTGCAATACTTGATATTCTGAGTGTGTCTTTTCATGAATTTTATAGCCTCCTATATTTGCTCTTTGATTAGCTGCTTCTTTAAATCTTTTGTCCTTTTTACTATTAGGTCAGTAGTCTCCTCTTGTAAAATTAATCCTGCCTTCTATATTGCAAATATTTTTTCAAACTTATATTAGTTTATTGTTTAATTTTGGAAAACTACACAAAACATAAATTTATCATCTTAACCATTTTTTGTAGTGCCGTTTTCATTTAATAAGCCTATATAGCAACCTAAAGACTTGGGCTGTGATGACACTGAAATATTTTTATGGAACTGCTGTAGGAAACATGACTGACAGCTGGCATCCTCTGGCCGCTAAGCGATAGCTCCAGCACCAACTTCTCAGAGACCTATGACTGGGGCATGTAGCATAGGTATTTCTTGCCAGCTGGGAGCTCTTTGGTGAAGACTCAATAGGGAAAATTTTCTGGGTTTCCTCTTCAGGGATGGTTGGAAGGACCATCACACTATCTCCATTCTTCTAATCAACCAGGGTGGCAACCCCCTTTTCCACTGTAAGCTGGAGATAACTAATCTTGAGAATCTCATCAAAGTTCCTGCTGGTGATAGTGTATAGAGAACAACTTCAGTTTATCAGGACCAAAAATAAACACCACAGGAGCTGTTATAGGCATACACTGTTCATCCCTCTCTCCTGAGTCTAGCATTCCCAACAGGATGGCAAAATCCTGATGTTCATCAGTGATGGGAAAAAGTTAACTTTCCTGTGGGCTCCCCGCCATTGTAAGCATTGATATCCTTGCTCCAGGAAAGATGGTCTTCAACACTATCTACTGAAAGGGTAAGCAGCTTAATGTTCCTCTTGGAAAATTCTGGTGCCAGATTTGCAGTACTGTGAAGCTCCACAGTACATACTGGGGTAAAGTGCAGAGGGTGAGAGAAGAGAACTCCCCATGAGCCTCCCAGGAAATGGATGTGGCTGACGGTAGTATTAGGGCCTCAAAGTTGGGAGCTGGGAAGCCTCTTCCCAGAGAATACCTTCTTCAGGCATGGCAGCAGCAGTGACACAGGATGATGAGGGGCGGCAGCGGCAGCCATCAGCTGGCTGGTTTGGGCAACGTAGGTGTTACAGTAGCATAAGTGGGGCCTACAGCTCATCTTAACCATTTTTAAGTGTACAGTCCAGAGATGCCAGGATGGCTCATCTTACAGCTCCAGGGTCCAAGGATCAGAGTCCCAGCCCTGGCCCCTGCGGACCCATATGCTGAACTGGGGTGTGGCCCCAGATTGGTTCTCCCTGAAGCAAGCCTCCCATGTGGATGATCCCCAGTTCAGCCCCCAGCTGCGGGGGTGTGCCTCCCATGAGGGAGGCCCCCAACCCTGTTCTCGCCCTCCGCAGACCCCTGCCCACCTGTGTGGAATGACACTATGTTGAAAACTGAAAATGAACAACTATGGAGACTGCTCTGGTCTCTCCCCTTCTCTCTGTCAAAAATAATACATCTTTTTTTTTTTTAAAGTATACAGTCCAGTAGCATTAAGTACATTCACACTGTTATGCAACCAATCTCCAGAATTCTTTTCATCTTGCAAAACTGAAGCTCTACAGCCATTATACAGCAACTTTCCATTCTTCCTCCCACCAGCCCCTAGCAACCACCATTCTGTTTTCTGTCTCTATAAATTTGACAAGTTTGAGTATCTCTTCAGTAGAATTATACAGCATGTCTTTTTGTGATTGGCTTATTGTACGTAGCATAATGTCCTCAAGGTTCATCCATTGTACCATGTAAAAATTTTCTTCCTTTTCCAGGTCGAATAACATTCATCTGTGTGTATATAGTACATTTGGTTTAAGCATTATCCATCACAGGACACTTAGGTTGCTTTTACATTTTGGCTATTGTGAATAACACTGGTATGAACATGGCTGTAGAAATATCTCGTTGGGTCCTTCCGTTCAATTCTTTGGGTATATACCCAGACATGAAACTACTAGATCATATAATCCTGTGTTTAATTTTTTTTTTTAAGATTTATTTTATTGTTTTTGACAGAGAGAGCGATACAGAGACAGAGAGAAGGGGGAGAGCCCAGAATAGTCTCCATAGTTGCACATCATTAGTTTTTCCACAGTTTCATTCCACAGGTGGGAGTGGGGCTGCACAGGGCAGGAACTGAGCCGGGGTCTTCACCCTGGTGAGAACTGAAGTGGGGGCACTCCCCAGCTCAGCATATGGGTCCGCACAGGCCAGAGCTGGGATTCGATCCTTGGTCCCTGGGGCTGCAAAGTGAGAGCTTAACCCACTGAGCCATCCCGGCTTCCCCCATGTTTAATTTTTTGAGGAATCACCATACTACATACATACACATATATACTATGAGCCATAATGGCTGTACCATTTTACATTCCCATTTCAGTGCATAAGGGTTCCAATTTTTTTATATTCTCACCAATACTCATTTTTGTATTATTTTCTGATTTTCTAATAGGAGTCATCCTAATGGGAGTGAGGTGGTGTCTCACTGTTTTTTCTTTCCCGTAATGATTAGTAATAAGCATCTTCTCATGAACTTGTTAGCCACTGATTTATATACCTTCTTTAAAGAAATTTCTACTCAAGTCTTTTCCCTAGTTTTTAATCAGGTTGTTTGCTTTTTTGTTAAGCTGAAAGAATCTTTTATCTATTCTGTATATTTAAGTCCTTATCATATATATAATTTGCAAATATTTCTTCTATTCTGTAGGATGCCTTTTCACTCTGTTGACTGTGTACTTCCATGCAGAGAAGTTTTTAATTTCATATAGTCTAATTTATCTACTTACTTTTGTTACCTACGCTTGTGGTGTCACATCCAAGAAATCACTACCAAATCCAATGTCACAAAGTTTTACCCCTATGTTTTCTTCTAAGAGTTTTAGTTCTTTTTTTTTTAAGTTAATTTAATATATTTTTATTTATTTATTTTTATTTTTGACAGAGAGAGGGAGAGATACAGAGACAGAGACAGAGAGAGAACTGAACTGGGGGAGCTCCCAGCCCAGCATATGGTTCCACACAGGCCAGGGCCGGGACTCGATCCCCGGTCCCCAGGGCTGCAAAGTGAGCACTCAACCCACCGAGCCATCCCAGCTTCCACTTAGTTCTTATGTTTAGGACTTTGATCCATTTGAGTCAGTTTTTGTATGTAATGTAAAGCAAGGGTCCAACTTCATATTTTTGCATGTGGATATACAGTTTCAAAAAACTTGACCACATATGTGAGGGTCTTTTCTGCACTCTCTATGCTATTCCATTAGGCTATATGCCTGTCTTAATGCCAACAATGTTATTATTGGCACTGGTTAGTAAAAATTACATAGGTTCCAGGTGTACAGTTCTACATCATCTATGTGTTGCATAATGTGTTCACCACCCAGAGTCAATTCTGTTTCCATCACCATATATCTAAGCACTCCTCCCATTGATTTTTTTATGGTAACCTTTATTATTAAAGGTTTTAATTTTTATAAAACACATTCCTTACTTTATAATAGCTTCTTGAGTTTCTAATCTTTTACATAGCTAAAGCCGTAGAATAACCTAAAATAGGTTTTTACAAGGCTTTAATTCATCAGGAGTTTATCTTAAAACAGGAACCCAATTTTATTTTTGTCCTGATGGACAGTTATACCAACACAACTTATTACATCATCAATCCATTTGACACTGAACTATAATACTATCTTTACCCTTTATTACATTTGCACAAATTTCTGGATTCTATATTTTGCTCTACTAATCTGTCTATGCCAATGCCATATTAATCTGATTACAGAGACTATACAGAATATTTTGATAACTACTAGATACACTTCTTCCTTCACTATTCCTTTTTACAGCCTCCTTGGCTATTCTGAGTATAGTGGAAAATATGAGTTTTCCCTCTTATTTTCCATATAAGTAACAATTATTTAATTGTTTTAATGTATTTACTGGGCCCTCTAAAGCATCGGTTCCCAAGCAGTGGTACACGTATCTCCAAGAGTACATGCTGAGCAATTCGGAAAAAGTGAAACATAATAATGGCAAAAAAAAAGATGTAAAAACAATGCAAGATGTTACTTATGGAACAATAAATGTTAAGTTTGAATCACCATTAAGGGAAACACTTCAAATTTAGATCACATTAGCAAATGGAGATTGGTGAAGGTGTAGCTATAAACCCTCTCCCCAAACCGCTCTTCTACCAATCTTTACATAGTTCAAAACAATCCATTTGCCATGTTTCTAGAACTTCCCCAAACATATAAATACATTGTAGCCAGACTATTTGATCAATTTAGTAACTGACTGAGTAAAATACATGCATTGTCTTTAAAAACCCAAAACTTGACGGGATTATAACCTGTCACCAAGTACTTCTCAACACATGTCCGCAGCTACAAGTATATCCACACTGGGAGATAGTAAAAAGGTATGTGACTCAGATACTATATACAAGAAAAGGAAATACTCTAAAGAGTGTATTAAATATGGGTTTTCATTTGTAGGGAACGATGACTGTCCTAAGCCTTTGTGTATCGTGTTTGGGAAAATATTATCCACTGGTTGCATGAAACCATCTCTACTTACTCATGTGACATTTAGTAACTAAACATCCTATGTATAAAAAAGAAATACATTCATTAGGCACTTAGAAAAGTGTTCAACCGTTACTTCATAATTGATGCCAGAAAAGAAAAATGAGAATGCAGTTTTTACATGAACACATATTGCTTATCACATAGCTAAATGTGGTCAAATCACCCCATAACTAAAGATTTAATTTCTCCTTGTATTAGAGATACTGTTTTTTGAATGTGTGGGAAAGAACATGTCTGCAAACTCAACACTATTTCTTTTTCAATCAATACAATGTTTCAACAAATTCAGGAAATGTCTGACAATGTTGAAGCAGTAATAGTAGACAGAATTAGAAGAATTCTTTTCCATCCCAGTCAATGCAAATGTAGATGATGCTGATTTATCTATTTTGCTCATCATCATCATGAGATAATTTATTTGGTAGGAAATAAAATCAAGAAAAACCTGTTGCTTTGTTACGCATTGACAGAGTACACCACAGGCGAAGATACTTTTAATGCAATCAATGGTTATTTCATTGAAAAGGATATTACTTGAACTGTGGTGGTGTCTGCACTGATGGAGACTGCCTATGTCAGGTTGTTTTAGAGGCCTATGCAGCCGAATTAAAGAAGTAGCTCCCCATGTATCACAGTCACTACTGTATTCACAGACAGTCTTGTACCCAAGCCTCTTCCTAGTAAAATGAAAGATGTTTTTGATGAGGCTGTAAAAGTTGTAAATTTTATTAAGTCATAACCATGAAACTCCAGATTGTTTAAAGCACTTTGTGAAGAAATGAAGAGCAGGGAAGCCGAGATGGCTCAGCATATTAAACACTTGCTTTGCAGCCCCGCGGTCTGAGGATCGAGTCCCAGCCCCAGCCCATGCAGACCATTATGTTGAACTGAGCAGTACTTCCCATATAGGAGGCCCCTGGTTTGGCCCCCAGCTTGCGGGGGAATGCCTTCCATGTGGGTGGCCCCAAGCCGGGTTCCTGAACAGTGCGGACCCCGCCCACCTGTGTGGAATGATACCATGTTGAAAACTGAAGACATACAACTATGGAAACTGCTCTGGGCTCTCCCCCTTCCTTCTGTCTCTCTCTCTCTCCCTCTTCCTTCTGTCAAAAACAATAAAAATAAATCTTTTTTTTTTTTAAAGAAATGAACAGTATTTGCAATACATTACTTTCACATATGGAGGTAAGATGGCTATCTCGTGGCAAAGTATTTACACGGATGTTTGAACTTAGCCATGAAGTCCAAGTATTTTTTTGAGACTGCCATTTCCCTCTTGCTTCAAAGTTTCAAAACAGTGATTGGCTTCAAAATCTTGCGTATTTATCAGATATTTTTATGGAAATAAACTCAACTTGGAACTTCAAAACAGCTCAATCACTATATTCAAAGTAACTGACAAAACTGAGTCAATGATTCAACAAATGGACTTTTGGAAAGAGTGTAAACTCTACACACCTTATCTGACTTGCACCTATCTCAAAATGTGAAAGAGAATATTTTAAGTCACCTGGAAAGTCTTAAAGTGTCCTTTTATAAGTACTTCCCTCAGTGTGGAAAAGAAAACAAATGGACTGCAGATCCCTTCAATGATAAATTCTTCAAATAAGTAAAACTATCAAATAATAAAAAGAATAGTTAATTGAACTCTCAACTGATTCTTCTTTAAATTCCAATTTTAAAGGAAAGCATCTTATTACCTTCTAGGTAGATGTCAGTGAGGAACACAAACAGCTCAGTGAGAAGGCACTCAAATACCTCTTTCAATTTACTAATACTGAACAAATGGAGACAGCTTTTTCTTCTTACCCTTTCATAAAAAACAATTATAGTAACAAGCATAATGCAAGTCTGGATTAAGATTGTATCTTGCATCTTGTGAGCCCAATTTCAAGAAACTAAGTGCATCAAAACAAGCCTAATGACCTCACTAAAAATGTTTCAATCACCTATTGATCTGCGTAACAATTATTACAGATTTTTCAGATAACAAAAATATTAATAAAAGTGTTAAATACTTGATCATTATAAATATTTGTGTCATAAATATTGTAAAATTAAATTTGTGGTTTGTACGTTTAGTGTAGTAATTTTTATTTCCTAACTTATTACCTCATATCTACTATTTCACATTAAGATAGGCACTGAACAAAAGTATCAGTATTTAAAAACAGCTGTTTTGGGGAAGCCAGGATGGCTCAGTGGATTAAGAGCTCACTTTGCAGCCCCGGGGACCGAGGATCGAATCCCGGCCCTGGCCCGTGTGGACCCATATGCTGAACTGGGGAGTGCCCCCAGTTCAGTTCTCACCAGGGTGAGACCCTGGCCCAGTTCCTGCCCTGTGCAGCCCCGCGCCCACCTGTGGAATGAAACTATGTGGAAAAACCAATGATGTGCAACTATGGAGACTATTCTGGGCCCTCCCCCTTCTCTGTGTCTCTGTATCTCTCTCTCGCTCTCTGTCAAAAACAATAAAAATAAATTTTTAAAAACAGCTGTTTTAAAAACATGGGTATAATTTATATAAATGGGTTTCAAAGGGGTACATACGTAAGTGGGAATAGGTAGGGAACCACTGCTCTAAAGCAATCTTGAATATATGTAAAAATAATCATGTTAGGGTCCTTATTTTAATATTTTTGCCATTTAGGACATCTGCTATATTTTCTTTCTATTTTTAATTTACTTAGTTTTTCTTTTATTAGATATGGTCTTGATAAACTTACCAAATGCTTTCTCAATAGCTACTGATGGCTTACTATACTCCTTGCTTCATTTGTTGATATAATCTATTATATTAACAGATTTGATACTAATGATCCCGACATTAGTGTAATACTGGGCCAAATGTTCTATTAGTCTGTTGCTTCATATCTAGATTCTATTTCCTAATCCTGTATTTAGAAATTTTGCATTTCTAGACATAATGAGATCAACCTTTTTGGTAGCATTTTTATCAGGGATAGAAATATATGTGCTTGACAGAATGCACTTAGTTTTGCATCTTTTAAACCACAGAATAGAAATTTTCTCTCGATCATGATATGTTCTTTATAAATTAAATAAAATACCACTGCCTCTTTCAATTTTCAATCATCTTTTTGATCCTTTAGTGCTATCATGTCCAACCTGCAGCTCAGGATGACTTTGAAGGAGGCCCAACACAAATTCTTAAAACATTTGAGGTTTTTCTTGCGACCGCTTTTTTTTTTTTTTTAAGCTCATCAGCTATTTTTAGTATCAGTGTATTTAATGTGTGACCAGAAATAATAATTCTTCCACCATGGCCCAGGGAAGCCAAAAGGTTGGACACTACACTACTGTTTTAGTGGGAATTAAGTCAGTTGAGTCAACTTTACTAATTTATATTTTGCTATAAAATCATCCGTTTCCTCTCAATTTTCTACTTTGGTTTCATAGTCTTACATGTAATATTCTCAAGATTCACATAAAATTCCATTAATCTCTCCTATGTCTGGGTGCCTGTGATGTTTCCTTTCTCATTCCTAATCTTGTATATTTTTACTGAAAAAAATTTTTTTTTGCAAAGCATTTTATTTTTAGATTTATTAATTAATTAATTTATTTATTTTGACAGAGAGAGAGGGAGAGAGATACAGAGAAAGAGACAGAGAGAGAACTGAACTGGGGGAGCTCCCAGTTCAGCACATGGTTCCGCACGGGCCGGAGCCGGGATTCGATCCCTGGTCCCCGGCGCTGCAAAGTGAGCGCTTAACCCACTGAGCCATCCCGGCTTCCCCACTGAAAATTTTTTTCTTCTTCAAGAGGTTTATCTAATTCATTGTCATTGCAAAGAATCACCTTTGAGATTTATGCTTTCTGCTATTTTTGTTTTGTTTCCAATTACATTAATTATAGTCCCCATGTCCTACTTGGACTTGATTTTATTTTTAATCCCTAAACATGAGTACTGAATTCTCTTACTTACTTAATAAAACTGTATGTTTTCCTCTAAAAGCCAATATTAGCCACAGAAATGGAAATGTTCTCATTGCCTTCTAGATAATCTATAATCTTACTTTTGATTTAAAAATGATTTAAATCCATCATTAAAAGAAAGGACCTATAAGTGGTATATTCATAACTGAATACTATACAAGAGTACAGCAGCATAAATTGGACGGATCATTTAACATGAATAGATCTAAAGGATATAATGTTGAATGGTAAAAAAGGAAGATAGGGAAGCCGGGATGGCTCAGTGGGTTAAGCACTCACTTTGTAGCACCGGGGACCCAGGATCGAATCCTGGCCCCGGCCTGTGCGGACCCATGTGCTGAACTGGGGAGTGCCCTCAGTTCAGTTCTCTCTCTGTCTCTGTCTCTGTATCTCTCTCTCTCTCTCTCTCTCTGTCAAAAACAATAAAAATTTCTTTTTAAAAGGAAGATACAGAATGATACATACAACATGATACTAGTGAAATAAAAATTTAAAACATGCATAACAGTACGTTGTACCTGAAATGTACACATCCGATGCAGAAGCAAAAAAATAGTCTTGGAGGTGATATACTTTGAATGTTGCCTCAGCAAAGAAATGGGGACTAGGGAAAGAGTAAAATAAGTTTGCTTTCTTCTGTTATTAATATTCTGGTATCCAAACATTTTAATGAGAATCTGTGCATATAAACAAAAGGGAACAATTTGTATCACAGTTATTTAGTATTCCCAACAATTATACAAAACACTATCAAAATAGAAAGAAGGCTCTTAATATTGTAGTTACCTAGTTATACTCAGTTAACTCAGTGTAACAAAATCATTCTTTTATTCCTTCTTTTGATAAATATTTATTGAAAGTAGAATATTCAAATATAGAAAGGTACAACAACAGAGGTTCTTAGCTACTTCAATGTCTTCTCTAACTGTACACCAAAACAAAGAAGGCATAAATGCTTTCATTCTGGTCTGATAGTCTGTTCTGGGGAGATAGGTACTAGACATTAGAAAAGACAATCAGCAGGAAGGCAGTTAAAATAATCACTGTATATGAAAATGTTATTTGTTCAGTCTACAAATGTAAATTCCACAAAACTCTGAAACTCCTCTAGAACTCTGTGGCTCACAGGTTTGGAATTACTAGAGAGCACAAGAAAATTCAAGTTTTGCATGGAAATTGAGGCTTTCCATAATTTGACCTCAATTTGTCCTTCCCTTTGCAATCTTTAAGATTTATTTTTATTGGTTTTTGACAGAGAGAGAGAGAGAGAGAGACGGAGAGAAGGGGGAGGTCCCAAAGCAGTCTCCATAGTTGACAGCATTAGTTTTCCATAGTTTCACTCCACAGGTGGGCACGGGGCTTCACAGGGTAGGAACTGGGCCAGGAACTGGGCCGGGGGCTCCCCCATAGGCCCCGCCTTTGCAATCTTTTATGAGGCAACTTTTCCTTCTATCTACCCTAAAAGGACTACTTTACATTATTTTCTGAGCCATAATAATCGTAATAACAGCAAATGAAAAATTTCCAGATTGAAATGACTGCATTCATGCTCTAAATGTACAGTTTGGGTGACGCAATTGCCCATTTGTAGATTCAAAATTGCTTTTGAAGATATCATTTGTAAAGGGGAGAGGGTTTCTCAGCAGTACAATCTTCAAGTTTCAGACTCAAAGCTCTAACCCTGGTATTTAAATTTTAATACTGAAAAACATAGGGACCTGTGTTATTAATATTAATTACCGGTACACATCAGCATATAGTTGGTAACCTAATGAGAACCTTTTAATATTGATAATATGCCTGCATTCCATTGTCCAGTCTATTCCAAAAAGTAAAGCTATTAAAAAATAGTCAGCAGTGGCCAGAACATGGAAACAACCAAAATGCCCTTCGATAGATGACTGGATAAAGAAGATGTGGTACATTTACACAATGGAATACTACTTAGCAATAAGAAATGATGAAATACAGTCATTTCTGGCAACATGGATGGACCTAGAGACCATCTTATTAAGCGAAATAAATCAGAATGAAAGAACCAGGAAACATATGACCTCACTTATAGGTGGAATATAAAACTGAAAGTAACAAAGACACAGAGACCTATGGACACACCCAATAACTTGGTGATTGCCTGAGGG
>PVKE010027945.1:0-21252 GCA_004027555.1 Craseonycteris thonglongyai | reverse complement strand
CGGAATTCTTGATGAAACAGGTAAATCGGGTCTGACCAAGAGCTCTGTTGTGAGTGATCCATAATATGGCAAAATGCAGCAAATGTAGCCAGTCTTCGAGTCAGCTAGAGTATAAACTCTGATACCCCATTTTGTCGGTTTCTTAGGATTGTATGTTATGATTTGACACTTCAAATCAGCCGGGCGCTGTATTGGCACCACTCGAGTTGGCGCTTCAAATCAGCCGGGCGCCGCAGCGGTGCCGCTGGAGTTATAAGAGCTACAATCACTTCAAAGTCCATGGTACACGGAATTCCACCCCAGACATTGCGAGCGATCGACGACCGACCAAAATTGGCCTCGGGATCGACTGGTTGATCGTGATCGACTTGTTGGCCACCGCTGTACTAGTCCATCACTTTGAACCCTGGCTCAAGAATCTACATCACTGACTCTTGAGCAAGTTAGGTTTCTCTAAAATTTAGTTTCCTTATCTCTGAAATAGCACCTCTTCCGGGCGTAAGGTAATCCATGTGAGTTTCTCAGCAATAGCAAGTGCTTAACAAATACTAGCTATTATGTATCCAATAAGTGTTTACTGAATACTTAATATCTCAGTCTGAACAAAGTACTTGCAGTTTGATTATTTCTAGGGCTTCTTCAAAACTGGGTGTATACTTTTTTTTTTTTTAAGATTTATTATTTTTATTGACAGAGAAGGGAGAGGACCCCGAGTAGTCTCCATATTTGACAGCATTAATTTTCCATATAGTTTCACTCCACAGGTGGGCGCGGGGCTGCACAGGGCAGGAACTGGGCCAGGAGCCTCCCACATAGGCCCCGGCAAGAACTGAACTGGGGGCACACCCCAGTTCAGCATATGGGTGCATCTGGGCTGGGGCCAGGATTTGATTCTCAGGCTTCGGGGCTGCAAAGTGAGCACTTAACCCGCTGAGCCATCCCAGCTTCCCCTGGGTGTATACTTGACAGATCTAAATGGACTTACCAGAATGGTTCTCTCCCAGAACAGTTTGCCTCTGAGATCTCTTGGAGACCTGGGGCTGAGGATCAGAGGTGGAGAGGAAGAGTGCTTGCAGTCAAAATCAGTTTGTGTTCAGCCAACTGGTTTAGAACTACCCCCACTACAAAGACACTCTAGTTCAAGCTTGTCCAACCTACAGCCTGTGGGCAGCATTCGACCCAGGATGGCTTTGAATGCAGCGCAATATAAATTTGTGAACTTTCTTAAAAAATTAAGAGATTTGTTTTTTGCGATATATATAGATATATAAGCTCAGCAGCTATTTAGTGTATTTTATGAGCGGTCCAAGATGATTCTTCCAATGTGGCCCAGGGAAGTCAAAAGATTGGACACCCCTGCTCTAGTTAAACAAGTCTTGTCAGGAAATGACATAGAACCTTTAAAGATGCCTGGTAACAAAGAAAAGGGTGAGATAGATATGAGGCTATTGCTTCGGGGAAAGGGAAGTATATTTGTACACAAAACACATGTAAAAATCTTGAATACATTGTAGGCTAAGGGAAGTAGTAATCGAAAAAAAACAAAAGGAGAATAAAAAGAGCATGACAGCAATTGATAAAGTGACAGTTGGCCAAGTGGCAGGAGGGCCTGACCACTGCAGTGGAAGTAGGAAAGGAAAGAGTCTAGGTCGTAAAATGGAAATGAAAATCAGTAAATTTCATTCATTCATTCAGTAAATATTGGTTTATTCTCTACAATGTGTCAGGCACTAAATCATGGACTGGGTATCAGGGGAGGACAAGAAAGGTGTCTAGGATGATGCCCAGACTTATGGCTTTGATGACTTAGAATACTGCTGCTTAGATTAACTGAGATAGGATAGGAAGTATAAGTCTGAAGAAAGATGTCCTTAGGGGCATGTTGTTTTTGACGAACCTTTCAACACCCCACATAAAAATGTATGAAAGCAGAAGTCAGGACTACATATTCTATAATCCACTTAGAAATGCAAACATTCTCTGTCCCTTAAAACCATGACTGTAAATGAAGCCATCTTCAGAGAACAAATAGAATGAGATCAGCCTGCTGAGGACAAAATCCTGGGAAATGCTAACACCTAAAGGATGAATGGAGGTGAAGTCAGATAGATGGAGAAAGCCTCAGAAAAAAGTTGGAGCGTTTTCGTCCCCTGAACAAAAAGGAAGGGGAGGATGAATATATTTGGAAATAAAGCCTGAATGCTTTTATTTTCTTGGTGAAATAGGAAATTAAGCCATCATCAGGGAGCGATGTCAGCCAAAGAAGACTGGAGGCCCAAGATGGTACATGTTTGGAAAACACAGACTAGTAGTCAGAGGACTTGGTGAGTGCTGACTCATCAACCAAATAAAGGACACATGTCTTCAGCCACGTGAAAGCAGGACCTGAAATAGTTTGTTGGATTGGTTGGAAATTAGAGATTGTAGCTGGGTGTGAGAGAACGTTAAGGCGAAAGGGATTTTGAAACAATTCAAAACTCTAACAGATGAAGGCAAGAGAGGTGACAGGCACAAATTTGGAATGTAAGTGTAGTGGCGAGGTGGCAGAATAGACTTTTCTGGTGATGGAACTGGAGAGGAGAAAGAGTGGTCAAAGGAGAAAGCCTAAGTTTCAGAAATGACAGGTATTTTTAATGTGTTACTTTAAAAAAAAAAAGAAACTTTAATACAGTGCACATTTAGGACTCTTTTTTTTTTTAATAATTTTATTTTTTTGACAGAGACAGAGACAAAGAGAGAACTGAACTGGGGGAACTCCCCAGTTCAGCATATGGGTCCACACGGGCCAGGGCTGGGATTTGATCCTCAGTTCCTGGCGCTACAAAGTGAGCGCTTAACCCGAAGTGAGCCATCCAGGCTTCCCCCATTTAGGACTCTTTAGAAGTGCGATTAGGGTTTTTCTGTGGATTCCCTGAATTTACCTTCTGATTTACCAAGCAGTGAAAGATTTTGCATGTCAATTAGTAAAAATTCAGTGTTCTGATTTTCATATTAAAGTTTATTTCATCGGGGAAGCCGGGATGGCTCAGTGGGTTGAGCGCTCACTTTGCAGCCCCTGGGGACCAAGGATTGAATCCCGATCCTGGCCTGTGTGGACCCATGTACTGAACTGCGGAGTGCCCGCAGTTCAGTTCTCACCGGGGTGAAGACCCCGGCCCAGTTCCTGCCCTGTGCAGCCCCACCCACCTGTGGAATGAAACTATGTGGAAAAACCAATGGTGTACAACTATGGAGACTGTTCTGGGCCCTCCCCCTTCTCTCTGTCTCTGTATCTCTCTCTATATATATCAAAAACAATAAAAATAAATCTCAAAAATAATTTTTATTTCATCAAATTAACACATACACATAGTCTGAAAACTAAGTTGTCATCAGAAAAGCTAAATAACAAAATACAGTAGTTCTATGCCTCCCATGTCCCTGGTTTACCCAGTCCTTTTCCTCCAAGATAACCTCCTTCTGCCATTTATATACCTTCACATATCTTTTTTTTTTCTTTCTGATTTATTTTTATTGTTTTTGATAGAGAGACAGAGAGAAGGGGGAGGGCCCAGAACAGTCTCCATAGTTGCACATCATCAGTTTTTCCACATAGTTTCATTCCACAGGTGGGTGCGGGACTGCACAGGGCAGGAACTGGGCTGGGGTCTCAGCATGGTGAGAACCGAACTGGGGGCACTCCCCAGTTCAGCATATGGGTCCGCACAGGCCGGGGCCGGGACTCGATCCTTGGTCCCCAGCGCTGCAAAGTGAGCGCTTAACCCACTGAGCCATCCTGGCTTCCCCTACCTTCACATTTCTATATAAATGAATATACTGCTATCTTTTGAATCATCAACTTTAGACATTATCTACTTAACATTTTTCATGGTAAATGAGAGTTTAGTTCACTTGCTCTGCCATCTATCTGCTTCACAAACTAACGCCCCCCATTTCCAATGCGGTCACATTACAATGATTGGTTAAGTCAATATTTAGTATTGGCATTACTATGCCTATACAAATATTGTTCACCGCTGAAAACTGTAGTATATGGAATCAAGATTTTGTTCCATTTTTTAAAAATGAACTTTATTTTTACAATAGTACTAGGCTTATAGAAAAATTGTGAAGTTAGTACACACAGTTTCCATATACTCAACACCTTATTATTAACATCTTATATTAGCATAATATAATTATTACAATTAATGAACCAATGTTGATACATTATTATTTGGAAACCTATTGTTTGCTTAGATTATTTTTAAGCTTTTGCTTCATGTTCTTTTCAATTCCAAGATTCCATCCAGTATACATATTACTTTTAGTCGTCATGTCTCCCAGTTCTCTTGGGTACAACAGCTTTTCAGACTTTCCTTGATTTCAATGACCTGCTTCTTTTTTTCCTTCCCCTGGGGTAAAACATGCTTTGATTTTTTTCATTTGGTTGATGCTTTTTTTTTTTTTTCAAAGTATTGCTAATTTTTCCCATGTCTTTCTATATAGTTGCTTTTCCCACAAGACCACTCACATCCAGCCACTACAGCTGTGTTCTGTACAGCTCTCTCTCAGGACTTGTATTTGCTCACTGGGCCTGTTGTAGTCTTAACCTTGAATTTCCCTTGCTCTCAACTTCGAAACTGCCTTTACCTTTTTCTACGGGGGGTTATTTCCTATATGCTGGGTCTCGTGCCTTCCTCTTTCTTGTGCTGGTGTAGTATATTCTCCAGTAATTTCTTAGGTTAAAAAGATCAGTTCCCTTTTTATGCCTGGGGCACAGTGGTGACCCCTGAAAATTCTCTTTACAGCCCATGTTCTCTATACCCTCTTTCTGGATTTACTCCCTTATTTTTGTAGATATACAGAGTAGGTTCCTAAAAATAGATACAAAGAAACTATATTTTTGAGAAGATTTTACCTTAATCCTTGATAATTTAACTGAGTGTGTGTTGAAAATTGTTTTCTCTAGAATTCTGAAGACATTCCTCCATTGTCTTCCAGCTTTCAGTGTGCTGATGAGAATTCTAAAGCCATTCCGATTTCTGATTTTTCGTATTTGAGCTATTTCCTCCTACTCCCACGAGACTATAGATCACCTTTTATCCACAGTGTTCTGAAATCTCATAGATATTTGCTGTAGTGTCCATCTGTTTTCATCCTGTGGGTACTTTCAATCTGGAAATATGGCATTCAGTTCGGGAAATTTTCTTGAGTTATTTCCCTCATGATTTCCTCCCTTTTCTATTCTCTGTCTTCCCTTTCTGGAAGACCCATATTTTGGATATTGGATGTCCTGGACTGGTACTGTATTTTTATTTTTTGTTTGTTTGTTTGTTTTTCTTTCCTTTTTTCCAACTCTGTCATTATGTTCCATTTTCTGAGTGTAAGTTTTTGTAGTTTGCTTGTTTCTATATGTAGCTTCCTGGTCTTATTTCATAGATGTGTTTTTCTCCCTGTATCTCTGAGGATATAAGTGATAGTTTACATTTTAAAGTTCTTTTTCTTCCCTGTTTCTGTTTCCTCAAAATCATTTTTCTATTTTGGTCTCTCTTCCATGTTAGATGTTTTTCTCAGATATCTGCTAATTCTTGGATGTCTCTTATGATTAGCAATGGGACTTTGGACCTAATGGGAAGCTCTGAGTGTTCTCCTGGGACCTGTCAAAATTGAGTGTCACCACAGAGTGAGCTCACTGGACTATTGGCAGGGAATTTCCAGTGTTGGTACCTCTAGATTTTTCCTCTTGGGCTGGTCAGATTTCCCAGAGAATACTTCTGTTTCCTGCCTGGAAGGTAACGGTTTCAGCATTCATCATGGACCATGTATTTGGTCACTTAGCCCTGGCTCCAACTATTTTTTGGTAAAAGTTTCCATTCCCTCAGCTGGGCCCATCAACTTCCCATGCAGACTCTTTTTTAACCTCTCTCAAGGGAATGTCCTCCATTGCGTGGAGGTGGGGGAGAGGATGAAGGGATCTTCCTGATTCTCACCTTTCACTCAGTCTTCCTCATTTTAGCCAGCTACCTCCCATTTGAGAGGTATCCACTGCTCCCTGTCTCTGAGCCTTTTGGGTATAGGACTGTGCAAATCGGGTGGATTTTTAGCTTTTCCACTGCTGGCTTAAATTTGGCTTTTTCTTGTTTGCTAAAATAGTTACTTCTCATCCATCTGCTTTCTGGCTTAAAAAATATTGTTGCTGTCTTTGTTTTTCCTATCTTTATGGTTTTTTGGTTTGTTTGTTTTTAAGGAAAAAATCCTTCTTGTTGTTTTACTGGGACTGGAAGAGGGGTGAAATTAGTTACATATGTTCAATTTGCTATCTTAACTCAAACATCTCTTTTTTAACTGCAACACAATATTCATAGTGTAGATCCAAAAATATATTTTTATCCATAATATGATAGAATTTGTTTCAAAATGTTTGCCATCATAAACAATGTAGTGTTCTTGTACATATCTTTCCTGCCCTGGACATATAAAACTGCTTTTAGAACAGAAGTTTCTGGACTGAATATGTGCCTTTACAATTATCACAGCTCCTTCTAATTTGCCATTTGAAAAGGCTGTCCTACTTTACAGTCTTAGCAATAGTATTCATTACCCCACATCCTTGCTAATAATGAAATAATCTTTGAAATTTTTGCCAATCTAAAAGATAAAAAATCATACCTCATTATTTTAATTTGCCTTTCTTTGATTACTACTGGATTTGAGCGTCACTGCCCATGGTTATGTGGTAGCTAGGCTCCACAATGGCCCCAGTTAAACCTTGCTTCCTCAGACTTAGGCCATTGTGTAGTTCCCTCTGACACTGAAGAGGGTTAACCTGTGTAACCAGTAAGATCGCAGAAATGAGGAAGAATGATTTCTGAAGGTAGGTGATGTAAAGTCATTGTGTCCTCTGCCCCTGAGCTCTTGGGTTTCCTCTTTTGGGGGAAGCCACCTGTAATGTCTTTAGGACATTTAAGCAGCACTATGGAGGGGTAAAAGTGGCTAGAAACTAAGGCTCCTGCCAACAACCAACATTAGTTTGCTGGGCATGTGAGGGAACCACCTTGTGTGGGTCCTGCAGCCTGTATTCTTGAGATGACTGTAGACTTGGCAGACATCCTGACTACAACTTAAGCTGCTCCCAGATTCCTGACCCATGGATACTGTGAAAGATAATATTTATTGCTTTAAGCAGCTAAATTTTGGGATAATTTGTTATGTGGTAATAGATAGTACTGTTTTCTTTTAAGATTTATTTTATTGAGAGAAGGTGAGAGAGAGAGAGAGAGAGAGAGAGAGAGAGAGAGAGAGAGAGAGGCCCAGAGCAGTCTCCAGAGTTGTACATCATTAGCTGTGACATGGTTTCATTACCCAGGTGGATGTTGGGTTGCACAGGGCAGGAACTGATCAGGGGGCCTCCGCATGGGAGGTGAGAACCTTCATCCCTGAGCAATCCCGGTGGTTATGGTTGCACTGCAGGTCAGCATCTGGGTTTGCACAGACCAGGGCTGGGAATTCAACCCTGGATCTCGCAATTGCGAGGCAAGCTCACAACCACTGAGCTATCCTGGTATCCCCTGTTTTGCTTTTTGTTCCGTTGAATTCTGGGAATTTTGCATTTACACTGTACTTTTCCTATTGTGCCATTAAAAAAGTTATGTATTCTTTACATATAAAATATATATTAATATTTCCTTATACATGTTGCAAATATTTTTCTCAGTTTATTGAATATTTTCAACTTTCTGATCTTTAGTTTACACAAATTTTAAATCCTTATCTAGTCTAAAATATAATCTTTCCTTAAATGGCTTTGACATCTTATATATTGTAATAAGAAGACTGTCTATACTAAGGTTTTGTAGCTTTGTGTTTTCACTGAGCTTATTACTAAATATAGAATTCAATCTAAAACCTTATTTAATTTTTACCCCAGATGGATATCCAGTTATCCATAAACTATTTATTACAGCATTTATTTAAACTATTTTTTAACATTTATTAAAAGTTTTCCATTTAAACATTTATTAAAATTATTTAAACACCATTTACTGAATAGCTTATTATTTTTATTTTACCCTCAGAGATTTGAAATACCATTATTTCATACAATGTCCCCATATAGCCAGAGATCTAGTTTTGGACTATTCGGTTCTGTTGATCATTGTCTAATTCTGCTCTATGATCACACAAGGTTTAATTACCATGACTTTATAGTATGTTGATGTCCTATTGATTAACTTATCCCCTCATTCATTTTTTTTTTTTTTTATTCAAACTTGCCCCAACTATTCATTTTAGAACCAGCTTATCACTTTTCTTAGCTTGTTGGAACTTTGATTGCATTAACTTCATGAATCATTTTCATGAAACATTGTATTTTTAAAATATTCTTTCTGTTCAGAAACATGATATAATTTTTTTAATATCTCCTTTTATATCCTTTAATAAACTTTTTCCCCCTTTTTAAAGTTTTCTTTCTATGGGTTTTACACATTTACTGCTAAGTTTATCCTTAGACATTAAAAGTTTTTAATGTTTTTTGTTTTTTTTTTAAGATTTATTTTATTGTTCTTGACAGAGACAGACAGAGAGAAAGGGGAGGGCCCAGAGCAGTCTCCATAGTTGTACACCATCAGTTTTCAATTTGGTTTCATTCCACACATGTGGGCAGGGGCTGTGCAGGGCAGGAACTGGGCTGGGGGCCTCCTGCATAGGAGGCTCACACCCTCGAGCCAGTGGCTTACCCAGGGGGCAAGAACCGAACTCGGGGCCTTTCATATGGGAAGCACACCCCAGTTCAGCATATGGGTCTGCATGTGCCAGGGCCGGGATTTGATCCTCAGTCTCTGGGGCTGCAAAGTGAGCGCTTTACCTGCTGAGCCATCCTGGCTTCCGCATTATTATATTGTAAATGAAAAAACAAAACACTACTTCTTAGTCCTTGGAAGTCCTTTTGCACATAACACTTCCTCATGGGGTTCTTATGAAGTTAAAATGAAACATGGTATGTAATGGCACCTGGCCATAGTATAGTACCTGCTGCATTCTCCTGGTTTTGTAGAGATGAGTATTTAAATGTGTATTTAAAGCTTTCCGGAAAAATGTGCCAGGCAACATGCCAAGCAGGGAATGATAAATTTGTTTTAAGGGTACTGGCCCTAAAACCCAGTGGGTGGGGCAGATAAGTCAGTCACACAATTTAGCCTTATAGTGATGGGAGTCGTAGGGGAACTACTAGCTGGGCTCTGGACTCGGCATGGAGTCCACAGAACTGTTCAGTTACACCAGGAGGCAATGGCCAGAAGAGGACAGGTGGTCTCCTCACAGGGCACAGCTTGTGCTGAGGGAGTGGAGTTCTAAGAGGCAGACACATCCTGAAATTGCAAGTGTGTGGCTGAAGAGGACGGGTCTTTGAATGAGGCTTCTAAATGAGAAGGCTTTGCAGGGTCCACATCAGGCAAGTTCTTAAAGCAACGGACCTGATAATTCCTCTTTCCTGTGATTTATGGTCTTTTCATAAACTTCAAACTTTGCCAAGTTTAAATGCCCCCTAGCCTCAAGTGCAAACTGAGTTAGGTGCAGCTGTTTGCCTGCAGCCCAAGAAGCTTGTTAGATAAGGTCATTTCTCAGGGACCCATACATCACCTCCAAGTTTCTATTCTGCTCTGGGCTCACCTCTCACCTAAGAAAGTCAGAGGTTACAAAGGTAACCTGATCATCCAGTTTCTTTAAGTGCAAGTGGAACACTTCATCTTTTAGATACTTCCAATTAGGTCCTGGCCCTAGAGGCAGCTTGGCCCTCACTGTGCGTCCTCTTTCTCTTATGAAGAGCCCTTTGCAGCCTTTTAGAATAGGAGCAAGAAGCCAGAGAGGTTGTCTCAGGGACCAGCCGACTTTTAGGCTCTGAATTATACCATTTCTGGGTTCCATGGCCAACTGAGAACGACACACTGACCCTGGAATCGAAGGGAAACAGGAAAGTTTTGGTAAAAGTTGGAGGGTTTCCTGCTAACGCCAGCCGAGAGTTAAAACGAAAATTCACCCAACCAAAACACAACCAAGACGCTGCGCCCTTTCCCATTCCTCGCAGTCTTGCCGTGTGTGAAGGGCGGTGTCCGGTACATTGCAAACCCAGCGCACGGCCGAGCCCGCAGGGCAGCGAGCGCCCGGCAGGCCCAGCCCCGGCTCCCGGCGCGGAGACGCGCACACCCCTCAGTGCAGACTCACAGGTTTCAGGCCCCGCCTCCTCCAGGACCAGCTGATCTCCGCGGCCCTTCAGGCCTGGAGCCCGGGCGCCCGAAGCCCTGCGCCCTCCTTCCCCGGGTGCCCAGGTCTGATCCCGGCTCATCAGGAGCGCCGCGGGCGGCGGGACCCGCAGCAGACCCGGGTCCCGCGGGCGCAGGGGAAGAAGGCGGGGCGACCCGGCCGGGGGCGGAGCGGCTACAGTGGCCGTGAGGCCGCCCCCCGCTCCCTGTCCTAGGGCCGGCTGGCGCGGCCATGGAGGTCTACATCCCGTCCTTTCGCTACGAGGAGAGTGACCTGGAGAGGGGATACACGGTAGGCGCGCTGCGCGGCCGGACAGGCCCCGGGAAACGGGGCCCGCGGCTGCAGAGCCCGGAAGGTGCCCCCATCGCCGCCTCCCCCGCGCAGGGCGTCCCTTCGTTCCCTCCCCTCCCCCGTCCCAGAGGAAGGGCTGTGCCCGGAGCGGTTGTCTAGGAAACGGGCACCCCCTCCCGTGCGCAGCGGCTGCAAGCCCCGGGGGTCCCTGGATCAGTCCCTTCCCCCTGCCCGCCCCGCGTTGGGTCTTGGGGGCAGGAGCGCGGGGAGTCTCGTCCCTGGACCACGCGCTCGCCGTTGTCCTGCCGCCCGCCCCCTGGAGCCGGGGCTGGGCTGCGTTCGTCCCGGCACAGCTGCCCCCGATACTCAGACAGAAAGTGGCTTTTCGGCGGGCTGACGATGTCGGCTCCCAAGTTCTGTAGGATGCATTCAGATGGATAGTTTTTTTAAACCATCACTTGTAGCTATTTATTAGCCACAGTGCATACATGCGTTGCTTTTATATCGTTTCCAAAGTTTTTCTTTCTAGTGTCTGCAATGCCATGAAATGACGAAATCAGGTATTTAGTGAGCACCTGTTCCATACCTAGGACTGTAATCACTGAGAAATGAGAAAGGGCCCCTGCTCCCCAGTGGAGAAGTGGGCGGGGAGGGCGGAGACAGAGCCTGGAACCTTTGGGTAACAAGTTCTGTAAGTAAACAGTAGCTGGTTGATTTCCCAACGAATTTAGACGTCTTTCCCTAGGCAGTCATTTCTCAAGGGAGAAATGCCTCCCGCTAGGTAGACCTTGGGAAAATGTATTTCCAGTTGTTAAAGAACAGGTGGGCTTTGGAGACGATTTTAGAGGGTAGTCTGAATTCACTCTCTTGCAAATTAAGGTAACCAGTTATTTTAACCTCTTTCTCCTCTAAACGTTACTGGCTTTTGGTGACAGTCTATTTGGAACTTTGTGTTTTCATAAGGATTAAATCGCCCTCTCAAAGGAATTTTTAGAATTAAAGTACTGTAGTGGTAGAAAAAAATAATGCAGAAAGCATGTGGTTTTTTAGAATTTAAGTAAGTAGACCTCTGAGTCCAAGTGTCCCCAAACAGGTACTCCAAGTGCCTTTCCTTGGAGAAACCTGCAACCAATGGGAGCCAAGCTCCTCGGTGGCCATTATTTATATAGGTAAACCTTTCCAATGATTAACATTTGGTTAAATATTATGTCTCTTACTTTAAAAAGGGGGGGGGCAGTATTGAACTTAAATTTAAACGTATTCAAGGATTTTTACTTAGGCATAAAACCTTGGTTGTCTGCTCTCTCCAGGTACCTCCCTTCCATCAGCATCAACCATGGAGGGCCTACCGTCTTTGGGTCTTTATTTTAGGATCAAAAGACAAAAGCGTTGCTTTGTTGGGGACCTTTATATGAAGGTGGTGTCAGTGCTAAGCTAAAAGTTAATTACCTCCCCAAACTAGCACTTTTAAAGAAATCAAATGTTTATTGGCCATTATTGATTTTCTTCTATTAGCGGATGTGTTTTCCTTCCAAGTTTTCATATATCTTTTTATTGCTCATATTATCACCAGGAATGCGCCAAACTCCAGGTTGTAAATTAAACTGATTTGAAAGGAGCCCTTGGTAAATAAAGTTGGTAGCTTAGATGATGAGACTCTGTGCTTTTTAAAAGTTTACTTTAAAATAAATTCTAACTCATTTAGCTTGATTACCATATTAAGATACTTCTGCAAGTGATATTTTTCCTTTGTGAGTTTGTGAAGTAGCTATTAGATACTTTGTTCTCCCTGAGCAACTGTTTTATAATTGTTTAGCAGGTTGTTCGTTTACCAGATACTAAGTATCAGCTGTATGTCTCTTCTAGGTCCTGGGACTTCATCAGTGAATAATATTTCACCTTAAAAGAAAAAAGAAAAAAACAAACAAACCAACAACCAGAATTTAAAATGTAATCTTAGTTTCCTAAACAAGAAATTGGTAAAATAATGTATACTTTAGTGTAAAATACCTTTTACTTTAGTGATTATGTTTGTGTATTAAACTTAAGAAATAGACTACGTGCTAACAAATTCAATGATAGGAAACTTAAAGTAGAAAAGCAAGGTTCTTCCTCCCTGCTTTTAGTTTTATGCCCTTTAGAGATAATACCAGGACCGTCCAGAAAGTATCCCGCATGTATTATGAAAAATAGAGGCCTTATGGCTAAATTTTTTCTGGACAGTCCTCGTATTTAGGGGTGCTTTCTTAGAGACTTTCCCCCCATGCTATGAAAAATATATTTCTTCTTTTTTAGAATAAATGACAAGATTTTCCTTTAACTGTCATGCTCCAACTTATTGACTCTTTCTGTGTCAATACGGATGGGTCTACCTCCTCCTTCTAACTACTAGCAAAGGGACCTTCCACAGAAGGAACACACCATAGTTTGTTTACCCAGATCTCTAAGGATGGCCACTGACATTAGCTTCTCATTTTTAGCAAGTATGTCAAGTGTTAAAATGAGACATTCCTGAACATGCTCTTTTGTATGCCTACTTCTAGGGCTTCTGTAGAACATTAAATAGAAGTGGTGCCTCTGGGCCTTCTAAAGTTTTTTATAGATATTGCTCAATTGTTATTCAGAAATTTTATACAAAGTTATATACAATGTACAAAGCAACTTGTTTTTAAAGAGTGAATTTTTGCCTTTTTAACATTTAAACATTTACTGTGGGTCTACATGGTGTTGGGTAGGGAATTGAAAGATAGAAGAATGTTCTTTCTGCCCTTAAGGCTTTTCAGTCCTTCTGGATGGGCAAAGTAGGGACAGGTTAGGTAGGGGAGGGTTAGGCAGGGGAGAGTTAGGTAGGGGAGAGTTAGGCAGGGAAGCATTAGGTAGGGGAGGGTTAGGCAGGGGAGCATTAGGTAGGGGAGTGTTAGTAGTGGAGGGTTAGGTAGGAGAGGATTAGGTAGGGGAGGGTTAGGCAGAGGAGTGTTAGGTAGGGGAAGGTTAGACAAGGGAGCTTTAGGTAGGGGAGGGTTAGATGGGAGCATTAGGTAGGGGAGGGTTAGGCAGGAGAGGGTTAAGTAGGGGAGGCTTAGGCAGGGGAGGTTAGGTAGGGGAGGGTTAGGCAGGGAGTAGTTAGGCAGGAGAGTGTTAGGTAGGGGAGGGTTAGGTAGGGGAGCATTAGGCAAGGCAGGATTGAGCAGGGGAGGGTTAGGTAGGGAAGAATTAGGCAGGGGAGTGTTAGGTAAGGGAGGTTTAGGCAGGGGAGGGTTAGGCAGGGAAGTGTTAGTGTAACAGATGTCAGCTGAGTCTTGAGGAAGGAGAGCAGTTCTGCTCTGTTTTAGGGCCGTGTGCTGGGGTTGGGGTTGAAGGGCACTTAGGAATGCTGACTTTTGAAATCTGGTTAGGTTTTTGCAGGATTGTGAATTCTGCAAAGAGGAAGTGCAAGGCAAAAATGTCATCTCAGGGGAAAGTCATTTTAAACTCCTAGATTCACAGGGGGGAAGCGGGGGGGCACTTCTAAATCATTTTGGTTTACAAAGAAGCAAGAGAGGATATTGTAACAAAATGCCAGGGAACTCAAATACTACTTCATGGGGAGGTTATTCTCTACCCACCAAGCTCCCCTCACGTACACCCCGCATAGCTTATTTTGTTAGATCTGTTTCCCTGCTAGGCTATATGCTCTTTGAGGCTAGGGCCATGTCAGTGTCCGCTGCTGTACAGAGCCTGTCACAACGTAAGAATTCAATACCTGTCTGATGAATAAATAATGAATGATTGAGTCTTCTAAAGAAGAAACTCAGAAGAGCAGTGATCTGAGGAATGAGTCATCTCAGTGGTTTGGAAGGGCATCAGATTGGAGTTTAAAGTAGCAGGGATTATGCAGTGAATCCTGACAGGTGGGGAGAGACCAGCTCACTTACTCCCAGAGCTACAAAGGAGGATGAATTTCAATTTCAGACATGAGACGTCACTGCGGAGTTTTAAGGAAGGAAGTAGCATGTTTAGCTTCGCATTTAGACCGATGACCCAAAAGCATTAATCATTTAAGAGAAGTTTGTGAAGCAACCAGAAAGAAAAGGATGAGAGAGCCTGCTCAAAGGCAACTTGGGAAGGAAAGGGGATGACTTCAAGAATCCCCAGGGCCTGGTGACCAGATGTGAAGCAGCAGGGTGACTCCTGTGGGTGCTGGTAACCCAGTAAGAACTGAAGCAGAGGCGGGAATCTCATCTGGGGACCTGTTATTTTGTGGGGTGAGGATGTTTGATTTTGGAGTTCAGGGTATATAGAGGTCTGAGCTAGAAATATGACTCTAGGAGGCCATTCAGTATACAAAGATGAAAAAGCATAAAAATTGTTGCTGTTCCCAGGAAGTTGTTCTTCCCAGGAAGCACATGTGGAATGAGGAATAGGGAAGACTGAGGGTAAAAATCCTAGAACTTCTGTGACCAAAGAACTGTTAATACAGCAGCTAGAGCAAGCTTGTCCAACGTGGGCCACATGTGGCCCAGGACAGCTTCGAATGTGGCCCAACACAAATCCGTAAACGTTCTTAAAACATTATGACATTTCTTTGCATTTTTCTTTTTTAGCTAATCAGCTTTGTTAGTGTGACTATATTTTATGTGTGGCCCAAGACAAACAATCCTAAGGAAGCCAGAAGTTTGGACACCACTAGTGTAGAGGCAGAAGGAAACCCATGGAGAAGTATGAGGTGGGAAGAGAAAGAATAGTAGATACGTTCTTGACAAGAAGGAAAGTGCTAGATGAGTAGTCTTATTAGGTGAGACTGAAGAATTGTCCATTGGACATGAGGGTGAGCCGGTCGTGCCTGCCAGTATAGTCTAGCGTTTCCATTTTTTCAGATACAGTGTTGATAAAACAACAAAACTAGAATTACTACTTAAGTAATAACACAAAAATATGAATGTCTTAGATTTCATTTTTTCATAGCAGTAAAAATTAAGGCTTTCCAGTAAATGGTTTTTCACATCTTTTTCTTTTCTAAACTCAGACCAAGTGTGTTTTGCTTATGCAAATACGTCTTTTGTTTTTTTTTGAGATCTGGACCCTTTTACTGATTTCTTGGTGTATCATGCTTTTTAGTACATATGGCAGCTTCATATCTACATGATTATAACATTGAGGTATATGCAGGGATCATTATTGTTTTCATAGTTTATAGATTAAAACACAAAAATAGGGCAGTGTAATGAACTGCCATTTACCCATTACTCACCTTCAATATTTCACAAGTTTTATTTCATTCACCACCCCTCTCTCATTCTTTCATTTTTTTAAATTCTGGAATATATTTTTTTTAAGATTTATTTAATGTTTTTGGCAGAGAAAGACAGAGACAGAGAGAGACAGAGAGAGACAGAGAGAAGGGGGAGGGCCCAGAGCAGTCTCCATAGTTGACAGCATTAGTTTTCCATATAGTTTCACTCCACGGGTGGGTGCGGGGCTGCACAGGGCAGGAACTGGGCTGGGAGCCTCCTGGGTCAGAGCCGGGATTCAATCCTTGGGCTCCTGGGCTGCAAAGCAAGCACTTAACCTGTTGAGCCATCCCAGCTTCCCCAAAATTCTGGAATATTTTAAAGCAAGTTTGTCCACAAGGCTGCATTTGGCCTAGCAAAGCCTCGAATGCAGTTCAACAGAAACTCACAAACTTTCCTGAAACATGAGATTTCTTGGCGATCCTCCTCCTAGCTTATCAGCCATCAGCAGCGTCAGTACACTCCACGTACTGCCCAGGACAACACCTCCTCTTCCAATGCGGCCCAGGGAAGCCAAGAGGTTGGACACCTCCGTTTTAAAGCAAATCCAAGATGTAATTTCAGCTATAAATATTTTACTATGACTATCTGACAGGTAAAGCTTTTTTTACATAGCATAACCAACATGTAAATGTTACTACAGATTTAGCAATACCTACATATCATCCCAATTCTTAGTTGTTGTTACTGTTTTTAACGTGTTCACAGTGCAGATACTGCCTTGCAATTAAGGGTTATCTTCAGGAAGTATTGCTATTGCCATCTTATATCTGTGAGAATGAGCCTGGAAGGTTGCGTTAGGGGGCTTGGTGACCTGAGAGTCGCCCTCCTCTCTCTTTTTGCTTTTGTCCTCAGAGTAGCTTCCACCTGGGGACAAAATGGCTAACAGGTTGCAGGTTAAAAAAGAATTGTTTTGTATTCTCCAGCATCTGTAGGAAGAGGAGTGTGGACATTTTTCCCCCCAGAAGCTCTGAACAAGAACAGCTCTCTTCATATTTTGTTGTCCCCGTTTGGTTTCTGAACCAGTCCTGTTGCCAGGAGAATCCTGTGTGCTGAATGACTAAGACCAGGGCTACCTTAACCGTCACCATGGCAAGGAGAGGTTAATATGATGGAGTTCAAATAGTCAGGGGACATCTCTGGAGCTGGAAATGAGGTCAGTCCATTCCTGCCATCTAACTCGATAGGCACCACAGTGGAAGGTCAGAGGACAGTGAGAGCACAATATGCAGGACAGTATCTTTCAGTCACCCAGTGTAAGCATCAGGGATGAAGGAGGCCTTTGTGTAGCAAGGACAAAGCTGGCTCCATGACTCATGGTAAGTGAGTGGCATAAGCGAACATGAAATGTGTTGAATGACTCCGTCAACCTTGTGTAAGATAAGATCCTTATGGCACTTAGGGACAAGAGATACAGTTTGAAACTATTCTTAAACATAAACAGAATGCTACATTTATTTAAAAATCAAAATAGGTACAGGAGGATTGAATTTTGCAAATACGGTGCATAGAACTTTGGTGACAGAAGTAAGGTTTCCATTGAACTAGAAATATGTTTCAGTCCTTTTTTTTTTTTTAGTAGTTTTTACTTTGTAATGTATTCTTTTTATATAAACTTTTAATTTTGAAATAATTTTAGATTTGCAGAAAAGTTGCAAGGTTAGTACTGAGAGTTCCTATATATTCTTCACTTCATTTCCCATTGCTAACATCATGCATTACCACTGTAATATCGAAACAGGAAACTAACATTGGTGCATTACTATTAACTAAGCTCCAGGCTTTATTTAGATACCAGTTTTTCCACTAATGCCCTTTTTCTGTTCCAGGATCGAATCCAAGATGCCATATTGCATAATTTCATCTGCTTTGATGTGACTAATAGTCCAAATTCTTGCACACTGTGTCTCAAAAATGAGGAAGGTGTGTTATTAGAAATGAGCATATACAGATCAAATCAAATAGCGCTTATTTTAGACGCTTCCCAGATAATTTTTACCTTTTGACAAAAAGCCTATTTACAATATTCCACCGAGAGCTTTCATTTTACACCAGGAGTGTCCAAACTTTTGGCTTCCCTGGGCCACATTGGAAGATTTGTCTTGGGCCACACATAAAATACACTAATACCCATGATAGCTGATGTGACTATTAAAAAAAAAAGTCACAAAATATTCTCATAATGTTTTAAGAAAGTTTACAAATTTGGGTCACATTCTCAACTGTCCTGGGCTGCATGTGGCACGTGGGCTGCAGGTTCAATAATCTTGGTTTACAAAGTCTAAAGGTGAAAGACAGGCTGTGGGTGAACTCTTGCTTTCTGCATTCAATTCTTGCCTCCAGCATTTAGCCTGAAGTCTGACTTTGTGCAAGTTACCTAATTCTGTCTTATTCATATTTTCCTCTTCTTTAAAAGGGGAGTGAACACCAGTACCTACCTTATAGCGTTGTTTAAGGATTAAATGAGATAATCCTTGCAAAGTATGAGGAGTGGTGTCCCTAGTTGTGTTTGTGATTGATTCTTGTTTCAAGTAGGGACTTCCTTAAAGCTTACTTTTCTTTTTTTTAAAGCATTTTCATGTGAATTATTAAATGTAAACAAGTCTGGGAAAAGTATTTATGCTATATAAAATAAACTCTTCACAAATGCTTTGAAGTACTTCAGAAGCAACAGTTACATATAATCAACATTCAAACTGGATATGTCACTTCAGGGTTAGTTTTTTGGCCTTATTTATTTTCCCTTTAAGATCGTAAACACTGGTGTACTTACATAAATGAGTAGGAAATAGCATTAGAGAGGATATGGAGATACATAATTCCCACCATCTCCATTCTCTTCCATCCTCCACTGCATCCCTCCAAAGACAGGAGCCTGGTGGCTCAGACCTGCATTCTTCTGCTGGTTTTCTAGGTGCTCATCCAAATTCTTAATGGAATTTCCTGTTATTTTGCTTTGTACATATATGTCTTTTCTGTTTTAATTTTCAATTGTATTCTTGCTCCTCCTCCCTTTTAACAGTAACTTTATGACGGAAAATTCCAACATGCAGTAGTGGAGAGAATAATGACCTCTTTACTCAGCTTTAAGAATGATACACTCCATGGGAAAGCCGGGATGGCTCAGCGGGTTGAGCGCTCGCTTTGAAGCCCTGAGGACCGAGGATCGAATCCCGGCTCTGGCCCAGGCGGACCCACATGCTGAACTGGGGTGTGCTTCCCAAATGCAGTGAGGCCCCCCAGTTCAGTTCAAAAAATAAAAAACTAAAAATAAATAAAAATAAATAAAAAAAATAAAGAATGATACACTCTTGGCCAGTTTTGTTTCCTATACTTTCCCACTAACTCCCTGCACACCTACCCCATTTCGTTTTGTAGCAAATCTCAGATGAGCCCATGAATATTTTCAGTTTGTATGTTTAGAAAACAAAAGTTCCCCTTTTTGAAATATAATTAACAACATCATTATCAGACACTTAAAAATAAGCAATAATATTTTATAAATGTCAATCCATTTGTACATTTTCTGAATTTTTCCTATGCATTTAAAAAAATACAATTTGTTTGAATTGGGTTTGAAACTAGATCCATATAATGTGATTTCTCAATATGTCTCCTCAGTCTTTTTTAATCTGTAGGTTCCTTTTTTCACCTTCCCCCTCTCTTTTTTCTTTCGTAATTATTTTGTTGTATAACTTGTAGCTTTTGTCCCCATACAGTTTTCCGCATTGGGCTTTGCTGATTACTTCCCTGTATTATTAGTAATACATTCTTCTGTTCCTTATATTGTAAAAGGTAGAGGTTTGATCATTTTCAGCTTTGACTTGTGATGCTAGCTTACAGACCTTGAAGAACATTGCCTAATCTATTAACTCATTAGTGGTTGCCAATTATTGTTATTCTAGTTTATCATTCTCTCTTCATTTATTGGCTTGTATACATGTATAAAGAGAAACTGTGTGTCACAAAGTAGTAACTCTGAGAAATACTCTTTATTAAAAAGGTAGGATAAATGCTTAGTTCTTTCTTTTATTATTTATTTTTTAAATAATGAGTTGGTTGAATCCAAAAACCACAAACTAAAGGCGATCACCAAGGTTTTCTTTAAAAAAAAAAATGGTATTATACATATTAGAATATTTGATGGAGTTGAACCATTAGATTTATCATTCTTATGTACATCTTGCCCCATCTTTGGTCACTTTCAAATTTGGGTTTGTCAGGTTGCCTGCTGTGTCCTTGCCACAACGTTAAGTTCTTTGTGTCACTTCCTTGCTTTCTAGTGTAACAAGATATTCCCCATGCATCTTTTACCTTTCCCACCCCAGATCCAGTATTTGATTTTTCTCTAAAGATCCCTGGTTGCTTTTAGTGGGAAATGATATTCAGAGACCATGATCTGGATACAAAGTATATATACAGGGTCAGGCAGCAGTAATACCCCTTTTTTAGGAGCTGGTAATCTATACCAAATCTTTTATTTGTTACTAAGGTTACTAAGACAACACATCTGTTTATACTGTACTACTTAAAAGGGGGTATTACTCTCTGTTGGGCCCTTTACATTGATACTGTGTTTGTGGAGCTTTCTAGATCTTTTCAGTAGTCAAAACTAAGAACTGTTTTCTTAAAATAAAATACATGGTAAATTCAGGAAAATATATATATTTTTTTTCCATAGTCTCTTCTATCCTCAACTATGTCTTCTTTCTCTTACAATGAAAATCTCAGAAGCTGAGATTAACATAACTAGAATATCATATGACTAACAAGTTACTTTATCTCACATTATACACATCAGTGTGTCTTAATTGTCATACCAGTATTATCAATATGAAGATTACTGGATACAGCTTAAAACATTTTTTTTTCCTGTTAAGGATGGCTTATTTTGTTTTATTTATTTATTTATTTATTTATTTTTTTAAAGATTTATTTTTATTGTTTTTGACACAGAGAGAGATATTCAGAGACACAGAGAAGGGGGAGGGCCCAGAACAGTCTCCATAGTTGCACATCATTGGTTTTTCCACATAATGTCATTCCACAGGTGGGCAGGGGCTGCACAGGGCAGGAACTGGGCCAGGGTTTCTCCCTGGTGAGAACCGAACTGGGGGCACTCCCCAGTTCAGCATATGGGTCTGCATGGGCCAGGGCCAGGATTCGATCCTTGGTCACCGGGGCTACAAAGTGAGTGCTTAACCCACTGAGCCATCCCAGCTTCCCCTTTATTTATTTTTTATTGTTAAATTTATTGGGGTGGCATTGATTGGTAACAATTAGATAGTTTCCAGATATACAAGTCCACATCACATCACCCATGCATCGCATTATGTGCCCACCACCCAGAATCAGCTCCCCTTCCATCACCATATATCTGGTGTCCACTCCCCCCTCCCCCCCACAACTCTCCCTTCCCCTTCCTCACCCCTCCCCAGGTAACCACCAA
>PVKE010027944.1:0-21253 GCA_004027555.1 Craseonycteris thonglongyai | reverse complement strand
TATGAAAAGTAGCACCATCATATTCACCATTGAGTTGTTGCTTATCATGCCGCATGTACCCTTTATTCTTACTGTGGGTTATAGTCAAAAAATAAATCTTTCAATAAAACATGATTTTTAAGACACTTGTCCCACAGTGTGCAAGTTCTTATGTTATAGTGACTCGGACACATAGGTGTAGATCCCAGATCCACTAATGAGTGCTGTGTGACTTTGAACCAATCGCATAGTCTGTCTGTGCCTTAGTTTCCTCACTTGTGAAATGGATAACATGTCTCACATGAGTAAGGAGTTCTCATGGGAGTGGTGTGAGAAATATATGCTGTAGCATTAGAAACCACTTAGCAAGTGTTCTATACAGTAGACTTTCTGTTAACCTTGTAGTTGAAGCACATCACTGCAGCCTTTGCTTTTGTTTAGATTTATTTTATTGTTTGAGAGAAGGTGAAAGAGAGACAAGGGGGAGGGCCCAGAGCAGTCTCCATAGTTGTACACCATTAGCTGTGACATGGTTTCATTCCACACAGGTAGATGTGGGGCTGTGAAGTGCGGGAAATGAACTGGGGGCCCCCCTCGTGGGAGGTGACAACATTCGATACAGAGCCATCTTGGAGGTTGCCAGTTGTGCTGCAGTTGAGCTTATGGGTTTGCATGGGCTGGGGTCAGGATTCGATCCCTGAACCTCATGATTGCAAGGCAAGTGCTCAACTGCTGCGGTATCCTGGCATCCCTGCAGCCTTTGCTTTTTAAATGAGTACCCAACTGGCTTTGGGGAGACTGCTTTGACTTTCTTCCTAAAATATTGGCCTTCTAATTGGCCCTAGCAATTCATTTTGAGTCTTGTGCCTAGTCTGAAGAAACAAAGAGAAATTTGTTATTACTTCCTTTGGCCTGTCCATCCTATGATAATATCCACAATAAAATCCTAGCGTATGATGTTCCAAGTAAAGGTAACTTACTTAAAAACTTTAATATTCGAATCCACTTAATCTTGGAAACTATGACCGAATAGGATTTCAGCCCAACAAAAGAAATCTGCCTAGTCATTATAGATCCTATGGAGTGGGATTAAGTTCACCGGGGCTTCATGGTATATTTGATCCTATCCTTTTCTTTGTTAGGATTGGGGTAGGGGCATGTGATGTGTTTTTTTTCATTCGGAATACTTTGGTATAGGCCATGCGATGTAGATGTTATAAAGCAGAACCCAGAAGTGGGTGGACATTGGCTAGATGATCGCTATAGCTATGGAACTGATGAAATGGCTCACTCCTGTGCTCCTATGGCTCCCTGGGCAAACCTAACATGATCCCACCCTCATGGTATTGCAGAGCCATCCCTGATTTTCCTGAGTCTCCCTCCACCACGCTGTGAGGCACTCAGGGAAAGGATTCTCCAAATTTGTAACCCCAGCTTAGCACCAGTACCTAATAGGTACTTAAAAGATATCGTGAGGATGATGGGATGGCTCAGCAGGTTAAGCGCTTGTCTTGCAGTCCTGATCTGTGCACACCCATATGCTGAACTGGGGTGTGCCTCAGTTCTGTTCTCACTGAGTGTGCCTCCCAAGTGATGGGGTCCCATACTGGTTTCTGTCCTGCACAGCCCCATGCCCACCTGTGGAATGAAACTATGTAGAAAACGGATGACGTACAACTATGGAGATTGCTCTGGGACCTCCCCCTTCTCACTGTCTCTCTCTCTCTCTGTCAAAAAAAAACTCAATAATAATAAATCTAAAATAAATAAACAAACAGGTAAATAAATAAATAAATAAAAGATATTGGTTGAATGAATGGATGAGATTCTATAGTTTGTCTAATTAATAGCAATTCCATCATGTGCTTAAGAAACATATAACCTGAAAACTTTGGGGGATATTTTATTAGTATATTGGTTAAAACTAAAGTTCTTAATATAAACTAGCATGTTCTGAACAGTGATCTCTGGTATGCACGATCTTAGTAAGTGCTTTGGAAAGACAAGAAGGGAGAACGGGAGATCTGTGGTCAAGACAAAATAAAAAAGTTTAATTATTTTACTCTAAAAAGTAAGGGATATGTTCATGGACTTACTATTTCATGGTTTTTAAATGATGTTATAGATACAATCAGCTGCCGTTAAATATTAAAATCAAACTCTTATCTCTTACATAAAAAAATAGTGAGACTTCCTGTTTGTTATTTACAATATGAACACTTTGCTCATCATGAGCTTTTAAATTAGGAAAGTATTTGGAAAAAAAAAGGCACTAAAATGATTTTATGACTAATTAGAAAGAAAACATAAAACTAACCCTGAATATTCTGTATGCCATATAGAAGACATGCTAAAGATTCAAACTGAGAAGAAAAACTTAAGAAAACAAAAGTAGAGGCTTCTGTTTACTTTAAAATAATTTTAAACAGAAGTACTTAAGATACGATTTTAATTTCCCTACCAGGAAGGAACACGATTCTTCTTTCTCCGTAGGCATTGCTAAGTTTCTTGAGAATTAGGCAGCTAAGAAGAAAAGAAAAAAACATTTTTCCAAATCAACTAGTTTGTTTTTCTTTCTAATTAAAACAGGTAAATCTCAGCATTGCAAGATTTAGATGTTCTCATTTTCCTTCAAAAAGTACTGGGTGGGAATTTTCCTTATGTCCCATAAAAATATACTGGGGTACTGAGTATTCATAGATTGTCTCTATAAAAGTGCCTCTGCCAAACACGTAGAAGACGCTGCATAAACAAACATGGACCCGATCCTCACTGAAAGTCCTGGAGATTGTCAGATCACAGGTGCTCAGGCCTTCATTTGCTTCAATCTGGCCTCATCTCAACGAAGCCAACTATCCTAGTGAAAGTAATCAGGCGGACATCTGGGTCTGAGGTGTCCAACCTTTTGGCTTCCCTGGGTCACACTGGAAGAAGAACCATCCCGGGCCACAGATAAAACACACTAACAATAGCTAATGAACTTTATCAAATGGTCACAAAAAAAATCTCATAGTGTTTTAAGAATTTGTGTTCTGCCGCATTCAAAGCCATCCTGGGCCACAGGTTGCACATGCTTGATCTAGGTTCTTCTAGCTTGTCAGGTGTTTCCTACTGTGAGAGCAACATTTTGCACTGGTAGAAATGTATACCTGGACTCGCCATATGGTAGCCACTAGCTAAGGACTAACAAGTCCTTGAAATGTGGCTAATGTAACTGAAGAATGAACTTTCAAATCTCATTTTTACCTTAATTATTTAAATTGCCACATGTGGCTAGTGGCTACACATTGGAAGGTACATGAGGGATTTGCCTTAGCAGAGTTGTACCGTGAACTAAGTGTAAATCACTTTCCACGTGGAACTCCAGACAGTCATTACCAATTGATGAGAATTAGGCCACCCCAATGGCATAAGGAGCACCACCTTTTCACATATATAACGTGGGTCCTGAAATAGGATAGAATACCACGAGATTCTTACCCTGGAATGATTTCTGTGCTCCCTCAAAGGGACAAGAAAACTCAAGTTCCAAGGTATCCTCTCCAGAGGAGAGGCACACAGAGGCAATCTACCCTGGGGTATTGCCAAATATTTATTTATCTTAATTTTGGAGGAAGCTAATAGCTTTAATAGAGATAAGTCCCCGAGTCTGTCATCTGATAGTATGGCTGTATCAGAGTTTGGCATGGAACTTGATGCAATCATAGTGATTCTATTAAACTCAGAGCGTTGAATGGAGCAAGGATTTTTTTCCCCCTTTTACTCTTAGGATAAGTTGTCTCCAAATGTATTTCATTAGGAAGATGTTAATATCCCCCCGTAGAAATCCTAAGACCACGTCTCAATCTGAGTGCTGGCCTGAAGAGGCTTTCTTCACCTTGTCTTTAAAAGGAATGGCTAGCTCATGGTCAACCACAAGAGCTCAGAGCCAGGGAACAGTTTCAGGTAGAGGAGCAGACAGTGAACAGATACAGCATTTTTGTTCTTATTTTCTCTCTAAATTGAACTAAGATAAGAAGAGGCATTAAGAGATTTGAATTAGAGAAATAATTATCCTAATACACATAATAGGGGAAAGGCTCCCAGAGCTCATTATCTCCTGATTCTTATGGAAAGCTGCCACTCTTTGGATATCTATGCTTGACTGGAGGTTCTTCAGAGAAATCTAAGTCTCCTTTTTTTCACTTTCATCCTCTTGGGTCGATTTTTGTTCCTTCTGAAAACAACTGTTTCGTTTTAAAACTTTCTGCACACAGCATAATGCATAATCTGCATCAATTAGCACTCTACATACTCTGCCATTATACTAGGGTTCTTATGACTGAGCACGCCTTGCCAATGGAAATTCATTCAGTGAAATGTGAAATTACTTTAAAAGGCATGTTTAGAGCATTTGATTTAGGCTAGGCATGTTAAGCTGAAAAGGTTTAGGATGGTAGTTATATTCTTAGGTACTCATAGTTAAAAACTGTTTATTATAGGTTACCTTTTTATCCCTGACTGCTGCCTCAGCCTTTTGATTTTTCACCATGGCCTTAGAGGATTGAGAACCCAGTATATGAAAGATCATTTCAATGGTGAATTGACATTTTCATGGCATCTTTGATGTGAGAACTGTCATAACTAGAGCGTGCATTCTGGGTGCTGGTGCTGGTCCGAGGCCCATCAACTGTCTTCTTTACACCCAACTTGATCACCATCTTAGTCTTCCAAAGTAGATTCTATTAAACTGTTCATATTGTTGTATGAGCTAACCCAGGCTGAGCCCAACCCCTTCCTAGGCATAGACTCCTTTGTTTTCGATGAAGTAGGATAGGAGCTCTATTTCCTCAGAATCAGAAAAAAATAATTTTAGTTGGATCTATTTAAGAGGAAGTTACATTCACTTAGCGTGTTCAAAGACTAAGGTGTGAGAAATAGGACAGCAATAATCATGTAACTTTAATTCCTACAGAAATTCCAATAAGTACCCTGGGTCTAAAAGACACATCCTTCCACCTAGAAGCCTGTGAAAAAATCAGTACACTAGACTAAGAGGCCTCCAGGGATTGCAAACACAGCACAACTATTATGTTCCCAGAGCCTGGTATGTGGAAGGTGCTCCATGAGTTCATGTTCAGTAAATAAATGAAAGTTAGAGTATAATTGCGAGATCCACATGCCAGCCAGATGGGTTCTGATACACAGACCACAATGTACCTACAGCCCATGTTCTCTCAAGCTCCTCAAGACAACCATTAATAATAAGAAATGCTCTGTAAATTGCCATGCCATAAATCTAAAACCCCATTAGAAACTGAAAACACTTTTCCTCATAAATACCTCTTTACATTCCCTTCTCTTTCTTATGATGGCTGTAAAAATCTTCTGTGACAGTACAGGTGGAGAACAGGTTAGATCATCTAGAAACTCGAGACAGGAGGAGGTCAGAGTTCTCTTTGTGTCGCTTATTCTCTGTGTTTTTCTCTCTTGTTGGGGACTCTTCTCTGGAGGCCAGAGTTCTGTATCCTGCTGTCTGAAGGGATCGGCTCAAGGTGACATTATATTGGGCTCTCTCCTTCCAGGGCTTCTACCTATAGGTTCAGGGAAGAGCCCGGAAGCATCTTGGAGCATCCTTGCCACTGCAGTAAAAGGTTCATTGGATGTGAAGACAAGAAAGGTAGATGTAATGTAGATTCGTACACCTGGAAACTAATTGTTACCAACCAATGTCACCCCAATAAATTTAACAATGAAAAAAGCATTCTATGTTCCCATTTATTCTTGCACCTCTGCCTTTGTCAGGAGAACATGTTGGGGTTCACCTGCTGCAGGGAGCCATAAGATACAGGGATGAGAGTCAAGTCACCCCAGGTGACAGCAAAGTAACCCACAGATGTGTGAACCCCAGACAATAGCTGGTTCACTCTCAGACCTATGAGTGAGCCCAGCCAATGCCAGGAGAACTGCCAAGTAAGGTCTAAACAGCCAACCTACAGACTCATAAGCTAAATAAATGTTCACTATTGCAAACTACTGAGTTTTGGAGGGGTTTGTTATGCATAATTATTGTGACCAAAGACACCAGATACAGCTACTCTGTTGCTGTTAAAGGGTAGTATAGTTCAGTGATTAAGGCACCTGACTCTGGAAGCTGATAGTTCAGGTTCAAATCCTGCCTCTGCCACTCACTGACTTGGGGAGAGTCACTTAAACTATCTATTTCAGTTTCTTTATAAAATGGACAGAGGGCTGACATGAAGATCAAATGAACTAATTATATATGAAAAGCCCAGAATAGTCTCTGGCATATAATACACACTGTAAATGTGCTCTTCTCACTTGCTATTATGTTGATTTGCATGGGTGAAAAAAAGAGTTGAGTAATTTCATTCTACACATCCCACATCCTAATCAGTCTTAATTATAAATATTAGTGGGGCTTTTCCAAGGACTTTGCTATTTTTTTTTAAAACTACACATGATGCTGCTGCTTTCTCTGGGTGCGCAACAGTTTTGTAAGTTGGACTCAGTTTTTGTCTTCCTTCTTCGGAGTCAATCTGTATCGTATCTGTGGACATTTATTAAGATTTTTGTCATTTGAATGTATTATAATTTTCCCCTAGATTTCAGTGTTTATGGCAACTTTTTATTATTTTCACATTGTTTTTAAATGTTTTGAAAGGGATAGAGATGAATAAATAGAAGGCCTGTGGTCAAGGAGTCTTTTGACCTAGAAGTATGGCAGTATAATTTCAAATGATCTAACGTAACCTTGTTTATTTAGTCTTCCTTTTTGAAATTTCCATTTATTTAGAATAACTTGATGATTGATACTCTTTGCCCCTTTCCTCATATATAAGCCTATGTCACCAGGTGTCTATTAAAAGCTAACTGGAGAAGTTCCTCAGCTTATAAACTCTATCATTTCTCTGGATCATGAGATTGTTGACTCTTATAATTAGAAGGCATTTCATATGTTATCCAGTCTCTTTTTTTACAGATCAGGAAGCTGAGGCTCAACCTAAGTGACCTGAGGTTCCAGAACAAGTTAGCAAAAGACCCTGTATAAAAATATAGTATTCTCCCAAGTCTAGTAGGTTATTTTTTATTGTTCAATATTTTATATGTTAAAAGAATATATATATTTCCAGACAGTATATACACATACACATGTGTATCATTATACATATGTATGTATGTATGTATGTATGTATGTGTGTATATATATATATATATTTTTTTTTTCCTGGACAGCATATATATATATGCTGTCAAGTAAAAATCCAATCATTGTCAATGAAAATGGTTACATGGTTCAATAGTTTCTGGAATATATATATGTGTATTAGTGTATGTGTATATGTATGTACGTATGTGTATATATGTATGTGTGTGTGTGTGTATATATATATATATATATATATATATATATATATATATTCTGTATCATAACCTCTACCTCCTGAAAACTCTTCTTACAGTATTTCTTTCTCAGAGCACATACCCGCCCCATATAGTTTTTCAAGCCAGAAACTTCAAAGTCGCCCCTCATTCTTCCTTCTTTCTTTTTCCACTCCATATTCAGGCAGACTCCAAATCTGATATATTCTATTCTATTTCCCCAATATCACACTGCCACTAAAGCACTTTTTCTAAAACACAAATGGTTGCTATCCTTTTCCTAGAGGATAAAAATTCCAATGCCTTCGCATGCCACCCAAGATCCTGATGAGCTGAATCCTCCCTGGATTTCTGATCTCATCTTATAGCTCTTCCCTGCGAGTATCCAATGGACTCAGCATATATTTCTACTAAAAGTAAGGTTACCTACATGTTTTGCTCTTTTATACCTTTGTGCCTATTCATGTGTTTTTCCTTCTGCTTTAATTGTTCTTTGACACATTTCTTTGCTGGATAAATTTCTTTTTTTCTTTTAAGATTTATTTTTATTGGTTTTTGACAGACAGACAGACAGACAGACAGAGACAGAGAGAAGGGGGAGGGCCCAGAGCAGTCTCCAGAGTTGACAGCATTAGTTTTCCATATAGTTTCACTCCACAGGTGTGCATGGGGCTGCGCAGGGCAGGAACTGGGCTGGGGGCTCCCACATAGGCCCCGGCAAAAACTGAACTGGGGACACACCCCAGTTCAGCATATGGAACCGCATGGGCCAGAGCCGGGATTCGATCCCTGGTCTCCGGGGCTGCAAAGTGAGTGCTTAACTCGCTGAGCCATCCCAGCTTCCCCTGGATAAATTTCTTTAAGGCTTAACCTTGTTTCCTCTTGGCAGCATTTGAGACTTTGTCTTCTGTGTTCACATAATGCCTCATTTTCCTATTATAGGGCATGGCACGGTGTAGTAATGACATGTCTGGCATGGCAATCTTCATCACTAAACTGAGCTCCACAAGGATGTGGTTACGTTTTAGTCACTGTTGTAGTCCTGGTACTTAGCATAGCTCACAGTACCCTTAATTAAGTGTACACTTAATTCATGTTTATTGAATAGATGAACTCAATGTTTATGAATACCGCTGTGTCACTTCCGTAAAAGTTTGTTCTCCCACGGTCTATGAACAGTTTCAGAACTTAAAGACAGTGGTAGTTCTGCTATTCTCTGGGCTCAACAGTCCACATTTAGAATATTCTGCTCTGATGTGATGCTGCACTTACACTGAGGTAGCTATGAACTGAAAGACACTAAGAGCAATAAGACATCCAACATCATGTCAAAAGAGCAATAATTGAAGCAACAGAAACTATTTGCGTGAGGCACCATGAATTGAAAAGAAAATAGTACCTATTATAATAATAAGCAACTGAGAGCAAGCCACTCCTTTTGTAATAAAACACAACTCTGACAGATTAGATATAAAGATGGGTTCCTGGCTGTTTCTCTCACTGAGAGGTACAGTCTAATCCCCCTCCCTTTGAATGGGGTTTGCTTGACCAATAGCACGGGACGAAAGGAACATTGCAAGACTTTCAAAACTAGGTCAGAAGAAACTTTGCAGCCCCACCTTGGTCTCTTGGAATGTTTCTTCTTGGGGTGCTCCCATTCCAAACACAGCCACGAGGCCGTGAGAAGCCCAAGGTATATGAAGAGGCCACCTGTTAGGGGCTCTGTTAGATAGTGGCAATGAAACTCCTGGGTGGCAGCCAGCTTGATCTGTCACCAATTAGTGAATCGTTTGGGGCATCAACCCAAACAAGCCTTCAGATAACTGGAGCTTCCCTGCCAACATCTACCTGCAACCACGTAAGACACCCAAGCAAGCGTCAGGTGGCCAGGCTCTTTTTTGAACTCCTGATCCACAAATATGAGCAGAAATAATTTTTTTAAACATGACATCTGGAGTTTTAAACGGTTTTGCTTGTCACACAGTGATAAATACCTAATACAACTACAAGTGTTGACAGACTGAAGAGTGATTTGATCACAATAAGCCACTGTGGCAAAAACAGACGTGTTACTCGGGGTTCTCCCTGTAGGGAAGGACTTGCTGCTCAGCTGCAGGGAATGAGATTAGCTGGCAGCCTCCTGCTAGTAGCTCCTTCAGGGGGCTACCTCGTGTTCTGAGCTGTGGTCTGACTCTTCAGGGCAGTCCCCAGCCAATGACTGAGCAAAGTAGTGCTAGCCAAGGTCTTGTTCTTCTTGGAGTGCCCCCCAGTCAATAGCTGAACAAGATGTGGTGGAAAGGCTGAGCCATTTCTATCCAACTGGTGAATCCTGACTGGGCATTTGCTCCAGAGCCCCGCACTGGGCTGGCAGAGACCTCCTCTGGTCTATCCATGGGCTGATTTCTCCACCTGCCCATCTCTTTTTGCAGGTATTACTTCTCCATGAAGATTTTACACTCCAATCCCATCTCAGTATCTGCTTCCTAAAGAATACAACATATACAATGATCTCACATGATCTTAAGACAAATTATTAATAACAAAGAGCAACTTTTAAGACTCAGCAGCAGAATAAACCTAGCAATACGAATGTGCCTATTGGCTCCTGGCTTAAGGTCACTACTTGTTTCGTCAGTGTTTAAGTAAAGCATGGCAATAGCCTTGCTTCTTGGCTGCCTACACAGCAAAATTAAGACTGCAAATAAAAGGAGGGGAGGTGTGGGTTATATCAAAAGTACCAGGAGTCTTAATTTTGCATCTACCTGAAGAGAAGTGCTGAACTCAGTGGAATGATCAGTGTTTCTCAATGATTCAACTAGCCTTCTGAGGCACTTACTGATTAAAACAGCTCAGTCTAAGCTCACTAATTTGTCAACCTCTCGGAAATCTTCATCTGACACTACTTGCTTAAGAATGTATGGGTTGCGCAGGGAGGTCTCAAAATTTCCAGGCATTTATGAAGAAGCCCTAGGATTGGATATTCTTGGAAACATTCAGGTCATACTATTACAGAAACTAAATTTGTCTTGTTCAAAGATGACCATTTGAAAAGTGTATTGTGGTAACCATGGAGAAGGAGGGAGGGAGGAGAAGAGAGAAAGAGAGAGAAAGAATTAGTACATCATTTTAAAATAAGCATTTTATATCCTACAGACGTTTTATCCTAAGTTTTTGTCCATTTGATTAAACATTTATAAAACTATTTTCCTTTTTTCTGACAAGTGACATTATTCTTCCTGGGGAAGAGAAGGATGCCAGGAGAAGGGCATCATCTTTCTTTTAAAATATTTGAAGAATTAAGAGGAATTAGATTTGTCACAGCAAAAGCGGTTAGAGCAGGCAAAGGGTAGAAATTAGCCTAATGTTTGGAGGCTGAACAAAAAAATAATTCTGCGCAAACATTTTGTCAGATTTGTTCAAAGATGCAATGAGCTGTGTTGATAGGTGGTATGTTCTCTATTGCTAGGGAAACCAAGCAATTACTTGAAGGAGATGATATTAGAAGGGATTCGAGTAAATCAAAAGCATTAGGTTTTAAAATATCTTTATAACAGGAATTCTATAAATATAGAAGAAACAGAAAGATAAATACGAATGTACTCCAAGGGACTTCTCCCATTAAATATAAACATAACTTCACAGAAATTACATCACTATAATCAAATGCTCTAATTCTCATTTCGTTAGGTAGAAAGCTCTGTTGATACCTTTACAATTGTTTTTTTAATAAAGCCAGCCAAGCAAGAAATAACATGTTGCTGCTTTAGTAAAGACTAATAAAGAGAATTACACTAATGAGAGGCTCACAAAGCAGACTAAGATGACCCTAGAAGCACGTGTCCTTTTCAGACAAGGCTGGTAAAAACCGAACCTATTGTAAGCAAGGGGTCCATCTATGTTCTCCTTTTCTAGAGAGAGGTTCTGGGAAATTTATCAGCAGGGGGCATTGGTGTTCTATCAGCAGGAGAACTTGACTTAGAGAATAAGTGCTCTTGGTAATTCTGAACACCATAAAATGATCAACAAATCAAAATACGTAGGAAACAATTTTCCTTAGAAAAATCTGCACAGAAACATCATCTGTTCTAAATGAAACTTAAAGAAATAAAAGTACAGCATGTACATATTTGGTTTTTGAAAGATGCTAGAGGCCTTAAAACATGTTTTTTGTTTTTGTTGTTTGTTTTTTTTCTGGTAGAGAAAAAAATATCCCAGCAGTTGCAGACACAGCATATCCAAGTCCTGGTGGGATTGAGAAGACAGCTGAATTTGCATCGTGGTGAACTAGCATCACTAATGCTTACAGCTCCCATTTAGCTGTAATGAGAGTGAAAGTCAACAGTTCTCTCTGTGTTAGAAACTTCTCTAATACAACAAATACTGGCCTGTTTTCTTCTCTCCCCTCCTAGTGGTACAGGCAAAGGCACACAATCATGAAAGGATCTGTGTGTGTGTGTGTGTGTGTGTGTGTGTGTGTGTGTGTTGGGGGGTGGTGGTGGTGGTGGTGGTGGTGGACAGAAATACGTAGATTTGGAACATGAGATAAAGAGCTGCATTTCTTCACTCTAAAACATACACAGCTCCATAATTTGTCATGGACGGGAAGGTTAGTAGTTAAACACTAATAAAAATACATGCAAACTTCCCACATGTACCATGAACATAAAGTCTGACAATTAAGTTAGTGAACCCATCCTAGAAAAAGTGCTACATACCTCATTGCTGAATATCACTGTGGTCACCTCCCAAGTACTCCCCTTGGGAAGCTATGCACCGACGCCAAGCACCTAGTCCACCCTTTAAAGTGATCTGGGAACACTTTTTCTGGAACGGCCATCAGAGCCATCGTTGCATTATTACCCTTGATGTCCTGAATGCCATCAAAATATCTTCCTTTCAATATCTCCTTTATCTTTGGGTAACGAAAAATGTCACTGGAGGCCACATCAGGTGAGTAGGAAGTGAGGGTGCTCCAATACAGTTATTTGTTTACCAGCTACAAACTTCCTCACAGACAGTGCCCTTTGAGTCGGTTCCTTGTCATGATGCAAGATCAATGAGTTGGTGAAAAGTTCAGGTCGTTTTCATATAACTTTTTCAAGCAGCCTTTTCAGCACTTCTAAATAGTCAACTTGCTTGACTGTCTAGTTGGTATGAATTCATAATGAGCAATATCCCTCTGATATCAAAAAAAGGTTAGCAATATTTTTTGACTTGTGATTTGGACTAATGCAACTTTTTTGGTTGTGGAAAATTGGCTGACTTCTGTTGTGCACTTTGATGCTTTGTTTCAGGGTTGTATTGGTATATCCATGTTTCATTGCCAGTGATAACATGGCCCAAAATTTCATCTTGCCTCTTCAAAAGGTTTTGGCAAACTTCAACTCTCCATAGGTGAGCATTTGCTTTTGTCCATAGGTAAGCTCCTTTGGAACCATTTTTGCACATACCTTTCTCATACCAAGATTTTCAGTGCAGATTTTCCTGTTTCTTTACCAATGTTTATTTGGTTTACTATGCTTCTCATAGATAGTTGATGATTTTGATGCACAATTTGACAAATTTTTGCAATGTTTTCATCAGTTCTACTTGTTACTGGCTGCTCTGACCTTTCTTCATCAGTGATGCTTTCTGTCCCCTCAGAAAAACAGTTAATCCATTTGTACACTGCTGTTTTATTCACAGCATTATCCCTATCAAGTTGGACTAACATATCCCTGATTGTACTTTTACTCTTGCCAAGTTTAACAAGAAATTTAATGTTTGTTCATTGTTCTAATTCAAGCTCCAACATTCTTGGGATGGCATCCAAAAACACCCAACAATAATGAACACCACTCAGCAAGACACTGCCACATGTCAACACGAACACAGCTGTGAGACACTGATATACCAAGGTTATGAAACCTTACCAAGCACATGGTAGCAAGTTCAAGCACTTAATTGTCAGACTTTATAAATGCTAGACAGCAGGCATAACTACTTATGAATGATTAAACTTTATAGAAAATTTTAATATCCCAGCTTTTCCACCTATTATCCTCAAAAATACTTTTAACTTTACATCTTAGAAGTCAGAATTTTAGAACTTAAATTTTGAGATCTTGGGGAAGCCGGGATGGCACAGTGGGTTGGGCGCTCGCTTTGCAGCGCCGGGGACTGAGGATCGAATCCCGGTCCCAGCCCGTGCGGACCCATATGCTGAACTGGGAGCTCCCCCAGTTCAGTTCTCTCTCTGTCTTTCTCTCTCTCTCTCTCTCTCTCCTCTGTCAAAATAAATAAAAAATAAATAAGTAAATAAAAATTAAAAAAAAAAATAAATTAAAAAAAATAAATTTTGAGATCTTAAGGAACAACATAAAGGAAGAATACATCAAATCACACATACATATATATATATATATATACCTATAATGTCTCTGATTTATCATTTTGAAGCATGAGAAGGCTATCTAATTTTCACCTACACTTAAGGCTCAGCAGATTTTTACCTTAGTTCATTTAATATATAACGAAGAAGCTTCTTATAGATAAGTGGCAGACTTGAGCTATGAGTACAGATTCCTCCATAAAATTTGCCTTAACCTCTGAGGCCATACTCTAAACTCCTGAAACATGAGTTTCTAATTGGGTAATATTTTTGTCAACTTAATAAACCCTTATAGTATTTCTCTCTGATACTGCCTACAGACTCAGGAAGGAAAATAGCACTACTCTATTTACAAGTGAATAAACATGGAGCAAAGTTCACTTGAATGTTTCTGTAAAATATGGGTTTTATTGTGGTGACATAAATGAATCTCAACCTTACATGGCAAGAGTTTCCTGAGTAATAAACTCAAGAAATTTTGACTTTTCTAGTAATATTTTCAAACCAAATGAACAAATTTGAAAGAAAAAAGTCATCAGAAATGTTTTGTAATTGCAAATAACAATTAGGCCACACACACACACACACACACACACACACAATTAAAAGCATAATCAAATAAGATATTTATAAAAGATAATGTGGAATCTCCCACAATATCTTTTTGTAACTGCTTGGGGAAAATTAAACTTTGCGATAAGAGAAATTTTGCTAAATCCCTGTTTCATAAATATATGAGGGGAACCAAAATTTTTTATTTATAAAAAAATTTATATTTTTTTATTGTTAAATGCTTAAGAATAAGTTTACTTATAAAAAATCATGTATTTATTCTTACATATTTAAACATCATTCACCTTCAAAGTACTCTCCATTTATGTAATACATCTATCAAAATGCATTTTCTGCTCAAAATAGCTTTTGAACTGGTCAATTTTGAGGTCTTTTAATGCTTCTGCCAGTTTTTGTTTTATCTCTTTCACACTAGCAAAGTGTTTCCCTTGTAGGACTTTTTTTTCATCCAGGGAAACAAACAAACAAACAAACACACAAACAAAAAGCTTTCAGGTTAGATTAGGTGAATAAGGAGGGTAGAGCATGGAGGTCATGCTGTTTTTTGGTCAAAAACTGCTAAACACTCAGCACAGTGGGCAGGTGCGTTGTCATGCCCCACGTCGTTTATGTAAATCACCCATCAGGAAATGGGCAAACATGTTAAAAGGGTCTCCAAAAAAAAAAAAATTTACTGACGCTGATTGCAGCTTCTCACAATGATGCCAGCTAATTCAAAGAACAAAAACAAATTAACTCCTTAAGACCAGGCCTTAAAAAAAGAGTGGTGTTTTTGTTTTATTTTTGAATTCTCAGCCTTTGTGTTTGGTGGTGTTGACTTAAGGAAGAAAGTAAATAGCACCCTTTTTGCCTACCAAGTGTTTTGAATCAATTAAAAGAGAGAGAGAGAGAGAGAGAGTGTAAGAGAGATGAAGATGGCCCCTCAGTATTTCTAAAGGCTGGGTTCCAGGATGTGGCTTGGAAGGAACTCCTAAAAACCGAACCACAGAATTAGGCAGACTTGACCTACTTAACCTTCAACAATGCGAGAAAACCACAGTCCTTCCCCATACAGAAGGAACGGACTGGAATGCATGTTTCCTTTGGTATCCAGCTTCCACAGGGAAGGAAGGAGGAAGAAGCTGAGCCATGCATGCCCAGGTCTCTTCCAAACTTGTCAATTATGAAACTTACTCCACCCAGGGGAAGGAGTAGCTGAAGGGGTAGAGAGAAACCAGGGTTTATACCCCCATCGACCTCTCTCCACATGAAAGGGAATTCCAGGAGTGGGAAATGTGCTTCTGAGAACATAAATCATCCCAATTCATCCTTGTTCGGCAGAATGAATTGAATTTTACAATAATGAAATTTATCATTAAGGAACAGAACTCTGCATCCATATCCTTAATGTTTAGACAGATCACATTTCATCACCCTGATGAATACATTCTGCTTTTAGTCTGAAATGGCTTGAAAGGTGACATGATATGTGTAGGTTTTCTTCCCTTTATTAAACCTTTTACTGCATTTAATTTCCAGAGATGATTGGAGTGCTTCCAGGGGAGGGAGGGGAGTAGTATGAATGCATCTGTAATGATCTCTGACAGTGTGACAGGGAGCACTGATTTTTACAGCAGTAGCCCAAATTACAGTAATTAGAGAAAATATTCACATCTTTATAAACAGAGTGTTAACTGATTCAAAGAAACTTAATGAGAACTTACGAGAGGAAATGCACTTTTGCTACTGAGAATTAAACATTAATTAAAGTCAGAAGGCAGTAGTTAAATTGCCTCTCCACTTCAGTCACTTGGCAAGGCACGGAAATTAGAGAGGCTTTGGCATCTGCTGACTTTGCTAGCTGTGACCCTCCAAATGAGTTCTCCAAATCTATGGCCAGTTTGGATGCTAAATTTTCGTTCCTGTCAAAGAGTTTGTGAAGATCTTGCTGTAGAAATTAGGAGATGAAAGCATTCAAATGCCCAGCTTTTTAAATTTAGGCAGCTTATTTTGAAAAAGTATTTTTAGTTGGCCTTTTTATTACAAAAGTAAGTAAAAAAAAAAATCCATATATGAAATATAGTGTGATCCCCACTGTGAAATATGCACAGAAAATATTGGAAGGACATATATTAAACTATCAGCAGTAGATTTCTTTGAATGAATGAACAATGGATGATTTTTTTTCTTTTCTGCATTTTAGATTCATTGCTTTTATAAATTAAAAAAAAAAAAGCAACAACAACTAAGTTTTAATTTCTAAAGGTCTGCTTACTCTCAAGGAAGAGGTAATCAGCGCTCCCCAAATTGGCTATAAGATATTTAACAAAACTACCTTTTTGTTTTTGTTTCTAAGAATGTGGGGATGTGGAAAATTTGAGAAGCTGAAAAATAAACAGATAACATTTGAACCTTACACTGCACCTTTTTTTTCTGGACCGAATAACTGTAGATACACTTTATTTCATTGCAATATAAAATTAAGAATTAATGTGTCATTCTGGCTTTGATCCAATATCAAACTTCTGATCCAATAATAAACAAACTTCTGGAAGCTGACCTAATCATTTATGTTCCCTTCTGAGTCAAGCACTGGCTGATTTTGACTGAGCAGGTTATGGAAACGGCCAGTTTGACCATAGAATCTCTTTCGAGGCTGCCACTCAAAACACTTTATACTGATTCCTAGGTAAATAATATGATGACTTAGAGAGAAAGATCTTTCGTCATTTGATTCTCAGCTCATGTATTTTGCATTTCTCCCCTGCAAATTTTCATTAACTTCCTATTGTCCTTCCTCAGTCAACTCACTGTCATCCAGATTTAGCTGCTGCCCTATCCAGTCACCTTCCACCTCTATACTGAATTCACTAATTTACTCTTTGAAATTATGACTTTCTCATTTCCTCGGTAGCATTTATGGTGAACTCTATTGGTTCTGCTTTTAAATAATCTTATCTCCCCCAATAGCATATCCCCAACAGTCCCACTGGAATTTACTATCAATTTCAACCTCTGTCCAGTTTCTCTTCTCTTGTGTTTAAATTACTCAATTAAATATACTTTATTTACCCTTTCTACCTCTTTCTATTTTATCCTCTCCTTAGTTCCCTGAAATCTGTTTTATACACCTACTCCTTCTTTGACAGGATCTTTTTTTTAATAACTTTTTTTTTACACTGCACTTTTAAGTGTGATACATTCTCACCAAACTTCTGAGGCAAATATCACATCCACTTACAGATCCAAATAAAGGATGCGAACCCAACTCCTTGGTTTTAGAAACCAGCCTGTATACTACTGCACAGCCCCTGCCCTCCATGGTGTGACTGGCATAGGTTGGCATCTGTACCAGAGTTTTAATCAGCTGGGCTTATGTTAGTCCTGGATGGGGGACCTAATGTGGGTATGACAGTAAGGAAATTTGCAACATGATTTTTCTCATCATTTCAATTGGTTCTGCCTACACTCCCTAACCAGCTGAGAACGTGATTGTGTGAGTGTCAATGTGTGTGAGTGTGTGAGTATTAGCATAGTGCCTAGTGCCCCAAGCAAAACTGAAAAGCTAGACACCTCACACCTTCTAAGTAACTTTGGACATTCTCCTATTTCCATTAGGTAAAAAAAAAAAAAAAAAAAAAAATCCATCTACAAAATATAGTATGATCCCAACTATGAAATAAAATATACATAGAAAATACTGGAAGGACAGACATCAAACTATTAGGAGCAGATTTCTTTCAATGACTAAACAACAAAGAATGCACAGGTTTTTCTCTTTTCCAACTTAAAATGAAATTATGTGGAGCCTGAGTTGCTAATCCACAAATTCTTTTTAGGAAAATGCTATAGGAAAGCAACAGCTCTGACTGTAGCATAAAATAGATTTACTGATTCATCTATAGACCAGTGTTTGTTCTCGTTCCTAAGGATGCACTGAAGGATAAGGCACGTACTACACTTAATAAGTTTGCAGTCTAGCAGGGGAGATAGTCCTATTCACAAATAATTAAAATGTAGAGGGTCAAGTGCAATTATAGATGCATTTACAAGATACAGTAGTAGCCCGGAGGAAAGGTTTCCCAGAGCAGACAAAACCTCCACTACGACATAAAGCTTTCAGGGACAAATCATTAATTCTGAAGTTGGGTCCTTTTATAGGCTGGAAAAAAAAAGTGTTGCTAGGATTCCAGTTGTTGAGGTAAATGCTATACCTATACTTTGATAAAAAAAAATTTAATAAATGTAGCAAGTAAAAATCTTCCCTATAAACTAGAATATTTTAAAAAATCCTATTTCTTTCTTCTTCTTTTTTTTTTTTAAGTCAATTTGTATCTGAGTTTGAGCCACCGTTACACTGGGCTACAAGAATTTATTCTGTAGTAACTAACAGGATTCTCTTACAGGGTATCAAGAGCGCATCAAAGAGGCGGTTGGGGTATTGGCCTGTACTGAACGCAGTACCCCTGAAGCCCTCAGGAGCCATCTCACATAGTTTATTCCAGTTCCAGTGGCTCTGCTCCTTCTGTGCCACAGTTTGGGCACAGGTGTCCTTGCTGGGACTCGAAGTGCTAGGACTGAAGGAATGGCCTCCTTTGCTGTCCCAGGTGGTCATCACCTTCGAGGTCTTGCCAACTCACAGAAGTTCTGCAAGCAAGCAGGACACGTGTCCCATTCATTGAAAGAGCCTTCCATTTTGTTTCTCTTTTCTAGTTCTGGGCAATATCCTCCTCTTCTCTCTCTCCTGGACCTCAAAAGACACCCCTCATCTTCCAGGTCTCCTAGCATAATTACTTGAAGAAATATACATTTGGATAAGAACACAAGAAAAGTCAGTAAGTTTAAGTAGCTTCAGCTGTTTTCCCTGGCCTATGTCCCTGTGATTAAAACAGTGCGCTGAGCCCCTGGCTGCTTGCTTGGTGTTGAAATGAAGTGGAGTGTGTGTGGTGGCGGGGGAGATAAACACACCTACAAACTAATAGCTCAATATATGGTTCTGCCGGGTAAGCAACAAGCTTCCAGGAAATTCACGTTTAGAAAAAGCTACTGTAACAACTTCCCAGAGTACAAGCAGCGGAACCATCAGGTCTGAGCATGAACTCGGCAACCGAGATAGTAAAAGCTGAAAAGAAGCCACCAGCTCTTCGGTCTTGTAGAAAAAACACATTGACCTGGAAGTCAGGAGATGTGGGGTTGGGGCTTAGTTTTCTCACCACTGTGTGACCCTGGGCAAACGACATTAATCTCTCTGGGCCTCAGTTCCCCCAACTGCTAAATGAGTGGCATTGATGGATTGATCTTAAAGTCCCTCCAAGCCTCGGTATTTGTATCTGGTTTGGTGTTATCATTTTTACAGAAGCATCTTAATAGTCACCAAATCATGGTCTCTAATAATGCTAAGTTATATTGTTTGACTAGACACATACAGGAGACAGTGGGGGAGTAATGTTAAGTGGAGGTAGATGAGGCCCCCAAAGGAAAATGTGGTACAGAAGTAAGCACGGGGTGTGACAGACAGCTTGTGTCTGAAGCATGTCCCTCCCATTGGCTGCTGTGGGCCCTTGTATTATTTTATTGCTCACTTCCAGCTACCTTCACTACAAGTTCCCTCTTCATGGTCAGTTGCACAGGCAAATTTTGCAACTGGGATGCTGGGTTCTGGAAATCTGGGAGTTTATGGGTGAATCGTTGTAGGGCAGTGGTCTAGCTGTTGCTCTGGGTAAGCTGTGTGGGACCAGAATGAGCCAATCAGCCCTATGCAGAGGTGAGGCATGGCCCTCGGTTATGTCTGTCTGTGGTGTCTTCTATTTTCAGGACGTTGCGGTGTGAGCTGTGGCAATATTTCTCTCCACAAATGGCCCATAAGAAACATTAAAGATGTCATGTGTTCTAAAGGACTTGACTTAATGGTTCATTTTATTTAAGAAGGAATTGCTGGTAAAATTCATTCCTCAAATAACTTCAAATGACAGATTTCTGAACAGGCACAAATTCAGGCCCAACATGCGAACAGTCTTTTGTAGCCACAGATCTTCTCCAGAGTGTCTCTCAGCGCCAACCCCAAGCCATCTGCAGGCACTCGGAAGGAGCCCACAGGGCATTTTCACTACCAAGTGAAACTGCCACCAGGATGTCCACTTTATAAGGAAGAAATAAAACACACCCTCGAGATTCAACGGCAGAGGCCTGAACATGTAACTTTGGGTTCAGTGAGAAGGGAGAAAAAAATCAGTCCTCAAAAGGGAAGCTTTTAATCATATGCCACATCATTAACTGAAATAAATGTTTAAAATTCAATAGTGGACTGTATCTTTTTGGATATGGCCCTGGAATCCTCACTATTATCCTAGCAGGACATTTTTAACTGTGGTTAATATGTAATCATCCGCAACAGCAACGACATTCATCACCTGATTGGTAGAGAAAACTCTCTTTGCAGAATCTTCCCATTTTATTTTATATTATCTTATTATTTTATGTAGCTTTTTACACTGTCAGTTGTCAGAGGCTAAGGCATCTTTTTATTCTTCTTTACAATGGCTCTTCCAGGGCAGTAAGAGGCTTTATTGTGCCACTTTTATAAGATGGGGGAGATTTAGACCCAGATACTAAGCCACAGGTTCCAACACATGAATAGGAACAGGAGAGGAATTGGAACTGGGGTTTCCTGTTATTATAAACTTTGCTAAAAATTTCTACAATGATGAAGTACTGCTTTGACTATACACATTTAGATATTATATTTACATATTTCACATGTATATTTATATACAATTTTCTTTCAATTGATAGAACTGACTGGCTTTTCATTTCACACTAGAATTATCATGTCACCATTTAGCAGAGGAGCTCAAGCTACCTCAAAACAGCATAATTTCCCCAGCCCACATCTTTTTTATTTATTTTTTATTTTTATTTATTTATTTTTTTATTGTTAAATTTAATGGGGTGACATTGGTTGGTAACAAT
>PVKE010027943.1:0-21255 GCA_004027555.1 Craseonycteris thonglongyai | reverse complement strand
TCTAGCTTCTCAATTTTGTTGGTAAAGTACTCATTTTGCTCAGAAAATTTCTTGTTGAGGTCATTTAACTGTGTCTGGGTACTTTGCCAGCATTGAGTGAGCTCTCTGAGTGTCTTGATTATTGCAGCCCTGAATTCTGTTTCACTTAGATTTGATTCCAAGTGTGCAAGGTCCTTTACTAAAGACTGCCCCTGATCTTTTGGAGTGGCTTTGGATTCTGAGGTGTGCATTGTGTTTGATGTGGTTCTTTTTGCTTACGCATGAGTCTGTTTTCTCTCTGGGGGTTTGCCTATCAGATGGGCTTCTCTTTATTTTTTTCTTTTGGGCTCAGTTGTGGGAGAAGGAGATTTTGGGAGAGGGTTGGGGGAAGCAGACAGCTTCTGTGTCCTGGGGCACTTCAGGTTTCAGTCTTAGCTGTTAGACAGCAGGGTAGTAAAGGTGTGGCAAGGGGTGGGGGCATGTGATTAGGAGCTAGGATGGGCCTGAGACACAATAGCAGATTCCTCTTTCAGCAGGGGTGCTGGCGGTTCAGTGTGGGCAGGGCGCAGGAGCTCTGGTCTTTCTCTCCTCCTGGCTGCCCCTCCTTCAATCGTATCTGTAAGCCACACCCGCAGGGCAGCACTTGGATGGGCTGGGGCTTGGCAGAGGCCCCGGTCGGCCGCGCAGTCCCGCGCACAGGCAATGACACCGCGGAGACCCGGCCGGCAGCCCAGTTGCGCACACGGTCCGCAACACCCCAGAGGCCCGGTGGGCGGGACGCCAAAAGCCCAGCTGCGCGCTTGCGAGCAGGCAGCAGCGCTGCAGCGGCCCAGTGGGCAGGGCGCCAAAAGTTGCTCCCGCGCGCAGGCAGCGGCGCTGCGGCAGCCTGGCGAGCAGGGCGCCAAAAGCCCTGTAGCGCGCCAGCGAGCAAGCAAGCAGCGTTGCCCCGGCGCCCTGGTGGGTGGGCCACCGAATGCCGGGGTGCGCGCACACAGTGGCCCAGTGGGCGGGATGCCAAAAGCCCAGCCACACACTTGCACATAGGCAATGTCGCCGCAGCGGCCTGGTGAGCGGGAACCAAAAGCCCAATTGCGCGCTGGCAAGCAGGCAGCGGCGCCGCAGCGGCCTGGTGAGCAGGGCACCAAAAGCCCAACTGTGTGCTGGCAAGCAAGCAGCAGTGTCGCGGCAGCCCAGTGGGCGGGGCGCCGAAAGCCCAGTTGCAAGCTGGCAGTGGTGCTTCGGAGGCCCGGTGGGTGGGGCGCTGAAAGCCCTGGGCGCACAGGCTGTAGCTCGGGCGGCAGCCGCTCTATGCTCCCGGCTCTGTTGAGACCGCCTGATTCACTCTAAGCACGTCCAATGCAGCTGTGCCCACTCAAGCCCCAGCCCTCACTCCAAGAGCCCTGTCTTTAGAAGGTGTTCCTTCACAGTCAATCTCCTCAGTAAATCGGGGGTGCTGAGCAGTTGCGGGCTGGTGCCCTGCTCTCACCCCGCCCGCCGGGAAGTGCCGCCTCCCTGCTCCACAGTCCCTGTTCTACTTTAGGCTCTGTGATCTGATTAGGGCACTGCGTGCTGTCCCTTGAGTTCGGATGTTAAATTGTCCACAGTCTTGTGGGGCTTCCACGCTCCCTAGGTCTCGGCTTCCAGCCCACCCTTGATCCAGCTCCACTTTGACCGTAGTCCCCCAATCCCCCTTTGTTTTTGCCAGCCCCGGGCCGCGCTCCGAGTCTCTGTCCCCGAACTGCTGCTTCCCTTTTCCTCTCCCGCTCTCCCCTTTTTTCTCTAACCTTTGTGTGCTGTTCCGCGTTGTGTGGTTCTCTTAGTTGAGGTTTCTTCTCAAGGTTTCCCCTGTGGATTCCCCTCTGTTCACAAGGCCCTTCCCAGGCAGTTATCGGCGTTCTCTTCTCATGCCGCCATTTTGGATCTCACTCCTCATGGATGAGCATCTTAATAATTGTTTGCTAACAGGGTTGTCATCATACTTCTAATTACGAGGCACTGGCCAGTGAAATGCAATGCCAAAGATCACACTGACAGATTGTTTTTTTTTACGTTTTCTTTTATGTTTTTTTAAATGATTTTATTATATGTGTGTTTTTTATTTACTTTGTATTACGTTTTGTATTTATGTTTCTTTGTGTGTATATAATTTGTACAATAAATTTATTTAAAAATTTTTTTTATTTTTTATTCTTGTTCAATAATAAATATCCTTAGAAATAGCTGGTGCCTGCTCCCCTACCGATATTTTAGAATGCGCCCTAGGGTATAAAAAGGTTGAGAACCCCTGTTCTAGATAGTCCTCGTACTTCAAAAAAATGATTATGTGCTCTACTAGTGTCTATAGTGAAGCAAATAATAATGGCTTTAGGCAAAGGAAGATCCTTTATGAAATTGACCTAACTGAAGCTAAAAGGGCAATTCTTGGAACTGAAGCATGACAGGGCAGTTTCCAGTGTTTGGTCTGGGAACATAATTTGCAGTTCAAAACAATTCATTTTGCAAGGGCTTCCTTAAGCTGAGTGTCCCTGTGGTGGCCTAAGCCAGCGTGGCAGCAGTTTCCCTATGACCTGAAGAGAGAGATATGGGACCATTTGGCCAAGGGATAGGGAGTATGGATGTGATGACTCAAAAAGGCTGGAGTGGTAGAGTCAAGGATTAACTGATAAGAGGCAGAGGGCAGCTATGGTTTTGTGGTAATGGGTGTAATACAGTGTTTGGCAAACTGCGGCTGGCGAGCCGCAGTTTCCTGACCACTGGTGTAATAGATAGAGTTGTTGGTAAAGAGTCATTGGTTGAGAGCCCTGAATGATAGAGAGCCATAAAAGGTTATTTGTATGTCCTGGTAGATAAAGAAATATAGTGTTCCCTCGCCACTTCGCGCTTCATGTTTTGTGGCTTCAGTGTTTCACGGGTTTTTCCAAAATATTCATCAAAAAATAAAAATGAAAAAATACAACCATGTCGGCAGCCACATTGCGGAAAGGAGCGTTTGTTTCATGTGGATGCGCGAGAGAGAAGGATCCCTGCATGTCAAACAAAGAGATGAGTTGACTCAGAGTCCATCCCACGGGCTCTCATAAAGGCGCGTGATTGGTTTCCGGTGCGACATCGACCCATGAGAAAATTCCTAGGGCCAAATCCTACTTCGCGGTTTTTCAGCTTTCGTGGAAGGTTCTGGTCTCCATTAACCGCGAAAAATGAGGGATCACTGTACTGTGATTGTTTCTTGGAGAAGGGACAAGATATGGGGAACTGATGGACCCCTAGTGCAGGGGCCTTGGTGACTGTCACTCTCAAAAGTCGGTATACAAGTATCCACAATCCTGGATCCTGCTTCTGGGTTTGGGGTGTTCTGGGTGGTGATGGCATTTGCTCTCAGCACAGGGTCAGTGGTCTCTTGAAGAGCCGCAGTGCCTGAGCAAAGGTTTCTACCTTGTGTTCAGCCTGACCTGAGATTGTCATTAGGGACCCCTGAACTAAGGAGCTACTAATACAGGGTCCTTTCTTGAGGGAGAGAGCTGGATTCAGGCACCACCCCTCAGTGGACACTGATAAGGGGCCTGGAAGCCCCCCATATCCCCAAGGGCTCCTCTGTTGGCTTCCTGGCTGAGGGGGCAATGTTATCCATTTGCCTATACTGAGAGACACAATTTGAGCTTCAGGAAAAGTTGTTTTCCTGTCGTAGCTTATCAGTGTGGTTTAAAATGTACTGTACTGTATCTGACATTTTTCTGAGTTGTAACAGCATGGCCTTATAATTTTAGCAGGGAGGGTACCATTTAAGAACTCCTTGGACTCTGGCCCCAAGGGATCCTCCTCTGGGTTGCAAATGGTCAGCTTTTTTCTCAGATTAGTGTATATGTTTCCCAGTAATATGTTAGGCCATGTCAGGGTAATATGAAGCCATGGAATAAAAATGGCACTTTTGAAATGTCAGTTTTGTCCAATGGTGTTTAATTAATTGATTTGCTTTTTTTCTTAAAAAAAAATTAACATTTTATTTGGAAATAACTGCAGATGCACCTGCAATAGTGAGAAGTAATATAGAAAGATTGCTTTTACCCTTTACCCAATTTCTGCCAATGGTGACATCTTGAAATTCTGTAATAATATGTCAGGACCAAAATATTGGTACTGATAATACAGTCAGGATACATAACATTTTGGGTGTCCCCTATGTTGCCATGTAATAGCTATTAATATACATCCACTTCTTTCTTGCCCCCCTTTTTAAAGAAGATTTATTTTATTGTTTTAGCTATTAATATACATCCACTTCTTTCTTGCCCCCCCTTTTTAAAAAGATTTATTTTATTGTTTTTGACAGAGACAGAGAGAGATAGAGACAGAGGGGGACAGAGAGAAGGGGGAGGGCCCAGAGCAGTCTCCATATGTCATCAGTTTTCAATATGGTTCATTTTACACAGGTGGGTGGGGGCCACGCAGGGCAGGAACTGGGTTGGGGGCCTTTCGCACGGGAGGCACACTTCCTCTCGAGCCGGGGGGCTGAATCGGGGGTGGGGTGGGGGTGTTAGGAGTGGCGAGAGCCGAACGGGGGACCTCCCACATGGGAGGCACACCCCGGTTCAGCATATGGGTCCGCACAGGCCGAAGCTGGGATTCAATCCTTAGTTCCCAGGGCTGCAAAGTGAGCGCTTAACCCGCTGAGCCATCTCAGCTTCCCCAGCCCCTACCCCTTTTTTAACCCCTGGCAATCATTAATCTGTTCTCTTTCTCTTATTGTTATTTCAAGAGTGTTATAAATGAAATCATGCAGTATGTAATCTGGTGTTGACTTTTTTTATTCAGCATAATTCTCTGGAGACTATCCAGGTTATTGTGTATATCAGTAATCTGTTCCTTTTTATTATTGCTGTGTAGTGCTTCATGGTATGGATGTACCAGTTTAAATATTAACCTATTGAATGACATCTTGGTGGTTTTTCAGTTTGGGGCGATTACAAATAAAGCTGCTACTATAAACATCATGTGCAGGTTTGGTGAGCATAGCCTTTGTTTCTGTGGGATAAAGCCCAAAAGTGCTATTGTTGGGTCATATGGTAGTTGTATGTTTAGTTTTTTGAGAAACTGCCACACCATTTTCTAGGGTAATTGTACCATTTTACATTTCCATCAGTAATGTATGAGTGATCTCATTACTCCACAGCCCTACTAGCATTTGGTGCTGTCACTTTTTTATTTTAGCCATTCTGATAGGTGTGTAGTGATATTTCATTGTGTTTTTCATTTGCATTTCCTTAATTATTAATGATATTGAACATCTTTTCATGCTCTTATTTCTCATCTATTCAGTGAAATGTACATGATTTTTTGGCCCATTTTTTCTGATTGGATTGTCTTTTATTTTTAACTATTGGGTTTTGAGCGTTCTTTATATATGTTAGGTATAAGTATTTTATTGGTTATGAGATTTGTAAATTTTTCCTTCCAGTTTATAGCTGGGAGAGAGGGGCATCTCATGACTACTGGGTGAGAATGGAAGTCCAGTCTCCCTGTGTGTTCTCTAGTGACACCACAGGGAGAGGCAGCTCATTACCAGCCAGCAGGGGTGAGAACAGTCCTAAGCCCCTGCGTGGCCATCTAACACCACCTTGGCCTGGATGTGCGTGCCTCATTATGGCTTTGCAAAGATAGAAGTCTGTGCTCCTCACGTAGCCTTTGCTGGTGTGAATGTAAATGAGGCCACCTTTTTTTTTTTTGCTGAAATAGAGTGGTCTGTCTAAAAGTTTTCTATCTTGCTAGACTTCTCTACTGCTTATTTGTTTTGTTTTTTACACTAATGAGAACAGGTTTTTGTTAGAGCTTTTGTCTGTGCCCTTTTTTCCTGGGTTGCTGGCTTCTTTCAGATCAAATCTGGAATATAGTAGGTAAGAAAAACCAGGGATCTCACTACCATGTCATTCCTCAGGTCCCAAGGTCCCTAGCCAGTTACTTTCTTCTCTACGTCTTTTAGATTCTTCTTAAATTTGTCTTATGTATAATGTCCAAGATTTTTAATTGGACTTAGCAGGTGGAATAGGGAAAAGCACATTTACTCTATTATGTGGGAAGTGGCAGCATATTTTTAAATATTTTTATATAAACTCAAATGTGGCTATATCATCAAATAGAATGACAAGTTATGGCTTTATAAGTCAACACAGAAATCTCAGAGAAATTTTATATTTATGGTAACTTTAGGCATAGATCTTACACCCCAGGAAGATGTACTATTCTTTTTCCTGTTTTTAGTGGTAAAATATTTAGGGTATAGGATAAGTTTATGTGACAAAGAGACTCAATAAAACCATGTCTCAGTAAGGTAGAATGTTTTCTTTCGTGTGACAGTTCAGGGTAGGAACAGAAACAAGCTCCTTGTTTTCATTCAAGACCCAAGCTGGGTGGGCAGCTGAGCCATCCATTTTTTTACATGGCTTCCAAGGTTGCTCTAGACATTATTATTTTTAGTTGGTAATAGTAACAGTGATAGTAATGGTGGTAGTAGGGGAACATGGAGGCCAAGAACTTGATATTTTTAAGGGTAGGAAGCAGAAGTTGTACTTAGTGTTTTTGCTCATATCCCATTGGCCTAAACCTAGTCACATGGTCACACCTAACTGCAAAAGAAACTGGAAATGTCTCCAGTGTGGTGACCATTTGACCATCAAATGTTGGGGTAAGGCACCTCTGTTACTAAAAGAAAAAAGATGAGATTACTGGGGACAGCAGTAGTCTTTGCTTCTGTTCAGTGAAAAAATTTTAGAAGAAATTAATTGTGTGGTGTTAGTTATCATGAGCCATATATTCTACCATTAACTTATTCTTGTGTTCTTACCTGTTTTGTTATAAAAGACTAAGAAACTGATTTTTATATAACTGTTTGGACTACTTTAAGAACTTGTTTATGTTTTCTAGGATTTACAGAGTCCACGAGGACTAGGATGCAAGCCAGAATCTGTATGTAGTCACATTATTATTGAGAGCCATGAAAAAGGATGTTTCAGGACACTAACTGCTGAACCACCGCATTTGGACAGCCATCCCTGTATTTTCAGATCTGCTGAACCCTTAGAAATCAGAGGACAACGGAGCCCATCGTCATGGAGAACCAGGCACATCAACCTTTCCAAATCACTAGACCAGAGCAACCCCCATTTCAAAGTTTGGAATTCTTTGCAGTTACGAAATCATTCCCCATTTCAGAACTTTACAGCTGATGACTGCAAAATTAGCAAGGGTTTTCAAATGCCATTCCATGAAAAGACAGACCCTTGGCTGTCAGGATTAGTAGAATCTGCTTGTGTGCAACCTGAAGAAATGGATTGTCATTCTTCATCACAAATGCTACCCCCAGAATCCATGAAAAAGTTTACTACCTCCATCACTTTTTCATCTCACCGACATGCTAAATGCTTTTCAGATTCTTCTGTTCTTAAGGTTGGTGTTACTGAAGGTAGCCAGTGTACTGGAACATCAACAGGGGTATTTAATTCTCATTTCACTGAAGAGCAAAATCCTCCTAGAGATTTAAAACAGAAAACCTCTTCCCTTTCATCATTTAAAATCAGTGATTCACCACATAAAGCTATGACTATTTTAGCAGAAAATAGTAGGCAAGGTAAAAAAATATCTGTTGAACATTCTCATCAAGAAGAACAACTCTTAGAAAGATCAGATTTTCAAGGCAGTAGTCATTCTGTGCCCGGTACCAGTATAAATTGTAACAAATTCAAGGAAGTTCATTTTTCTGATAATCTCACTCTCATTAATATGGATAGACCAAGTTCCACACTAGGAGTAAAAGAGAAGAATGTAACTATAACTCCAAGTCTTCCTTCACACATATTTCTTGAACAAAAAGAGCTCTTTGAACAAAGCAAAGCCCCATATGCAGATCACCATGTAAGAAAATGTGATTCTCCCCCTCCTCAACATCAGGATTATGTAGCTCCAAATCTTCCATGTCGCATTTTTCTTGAAAAACAAGAACTCTTTAAACAAAATAACACCCCACATGTAGATCATCAGATGAGAGAAAATCACTCCCCCCTTCCTCACGGTCAAGATTATATAGCTCCAGATCTTCCTTCGTCCATTTTTCTTGAACAACGTCAGCTCTTTGAACAAAGCAAAGCCCCGGATGTAGATCACCACATGAGAAAACAATATTCACTCCTTCCTCAAGGTCAAGATTGTGTAGTAGAAAACAGTGATCAACAAAAGCCTAAATCACACATTTCTGATGTGATAAATGATCACCACATGAGAAAACAATATTCACTCCTTCCTCAAGGTCAAGATTGTGTAGTAGAAAACAGTGATCAACAAAAGCCTAAATCACACATTTCTGATGTGATAAATGTTGAAGCCCAGTTAAATAATGTGGTCTCCCAATCAATCCCAAATCAGTGTACATTAGTAACATCCCCACCTTCTCCACCTTCAAATAGAAAAGCACTTTCTTGTGTCCATATAACTCTTTCTCCCAAGACTCCTTCCAAGTTGGATAGTGGAACCTTAGATAAAAGATTTCTTTCATTGGATCCTGTTTCTAAAACAAAGATGAATGAGTTTAACACTGACCTGCAAACTATATCTTCAAGATCATTGGAATCAACCTCCAAATTACTGACCAGTAAACCTTTAGCACAGGATCAAGAATCTTTAGGTTTTCTAGGACCTAAATCTTCACTGGACTTTCAAGTTGTACAGACTCCTCTTCCAGACAGTAATACTATTACTCAGGACTTGAAAAACAGACTTTTTCAGAATAGCCAGATAGTAACCTCAAGGCAAACACAAGTGAACTTTTCAGATTTGGAAGGATATCTCAATCCAGAAGGGAATCCAGTATCTGCAGATCGGTGAGTCTTGTGGTGACAAGCAAGCTGATGAAATTTGTAATAAAGGGTTTTAAATTCTTAAGCAAATGTAAATTATTAGGTGAAAGGCAGTGATTCCCTTAAATCAGGGCTGTCAAACTGGTTGCCCACAGGCCACATGCAGTCCCTGAGGTAATTTTTTGTGGCCCACGATGCTCTGAAATAAAATGAAAATAGAAAAAATTGTTATGAAGAAAATAGCGCTTGGGGCGATCGAGGCAATACCATACACACAATTCCCTAGTTAACCCTTTAACTACTGAAGACGAGTATACACGTGGCCCAGTGCCTTTCCTGGGGGCCTGTGGGCGTGTATAAACGCGCTGACTCAGTTCCGGCGACGTTTGTAAATGTGATGTGGCCCACGTGAATCTTGCCTGTTGCACCAAATGGCCCGTGTTTTAATTGAGTTTGACCCCCCTGCCTTAAATTACTTTGAGAAGGAACTTTGATCATCCAGTGGTACCATTTACTCTTTCCTTATTTATTGTGTTGGAGATATGCTGAAGACCAGGTGTTGGGAGGAAATGCATGCACATGCTTGCTCTTCTGCATGTGCTTGTGTGCTCTCCCCCTTTCTTCCTCTCCCTCATTGTTTCCATTTCTTGATTCCTCTTGAATATTTTTTTTTTTTATATTTATAGAGAGTAATGATTTTATCTTTAGTGCATAGTATTTACAATGAAAAAAACAGTAACTTTCCATTTGAGAATTCTGATATCACTATAACCAAGTTATTAATGTTAATACAGTGTTCCCTCGCCACTTCGCGCTTCATGTTTTGCGGCTTCAGTGCTTCGCGGGTTTTCCCAAAATATTCATCAAAACATAAAAATGAAAAAATACAACCATGTCGGCAGCAACATTGTGGAAAGGAGCGTTGTTTCATGTTGATGCACGAGAGAAAAGGATCCCTGCATGTCAAACAAAGAGCTGAGTTGACTCAGAGTCCATCCCACGGGCTCTCATAAAGGCGCGTGATTGGTTTCCGGTGCGACATCGACCAATGAGAAAATTCCTAGGAGCAAATCCTACTTTGCGGTTTTTCAGCTTTCGCGGAAGGTTCTGGTCCCCATTAACCGCGAAAAACAAGGGATCACTGTATTGCTAATAATGCATATCAGCATAATGTGCTCCCTGATGTGATGCCATACTTCACAAGGTATTGTAGGAAAGAAAACCTAGTTGAAGGATAAATGCATTCAGTTTATATTTTAAGCCTAATTTAAAAACTGTCTTTAGTTTAATTTAACATTAATGAGTCTCTTATAAGAGACTCATAACATTCTGTTATGACTAAACAGAACTGCTCTGTATGTTTAATATTTTCATCTTATAGTTGAGAAGGCAGCATGTCATAGTGGAGAGCACTGGGCTTGGAAAGGAGGAAGGGAAAAAGTGTTTTATTAGCATCCAAATATGCTTGTCATGGCAGTGAAGGACTTACATATGTTATTTTATTTTAATATTCATGATAAAGCCCTATGAGGTAGATGTTGGTAATCGTATATACCGTCTGGGAAATAGAGACACAACATTGCTATTTTGTTATGTCTCAAATAATGCTGTTTGTAAGCAGCAGACTGGGCATCCAAATGCAGTCTGTTTGATCAAAGCAAGAGTTTATTCACCACATGATACTATCCAAATCTTGAATCCTACTTCCAGCTCTCCTACAGGCTTGGACAAGTCATTTAATGTCTTTAGTGCTTATGTGGATGATGGTGGTAGTCAAAGGGCTGGAAATCTGAAAGGTCCCTTATAATTCTAAAAGTCAGTGATTGAGAATTGAATTGGGGCAAAACAAACAAACATAGGGTCAGTCTCTGGTTTCAGTATTATAAGTAGCAGGTGCTATAGAGATCAGTACTGATAATTATTTTTGAAAAATATTTAGAAATTAAAAGATTGATAAGTATATACAATACAACTCATCTAAATTAGGGGTTTCCAAACTTTTCAGCCCGCGGGCCACATTAACTATCAAACAGACAGCAGTTTGGGGGCTGACTACACACTTGAGGTCCAAATAAAAAAGAATCAAAACAGATGTTGTTTTTAATTATTTATTTAATATTATTTTATTCAGATAAAAAGGTCTCCATGGGCCAGATGAGAGGGCCTCGGCCCGTGGGCCATAGTTTGGAGACCCCTGATCTAAGTGATAAAATGCCTAGTTATTGGAGCTGTGTTCCTTGAATAAGAAGAAAATTACAGATGATTATAAATATGAACTAATAATGCCATTTGTTCAGACTGTACTAAATGCCAGCTATTGTAGTGGAGGTTTAAATCATTTTATACCCAGTATAATCAGAGATAGATAGTATTACCTCAATTTATAGATTTAAAAAATCTAATACTTAGAAAAATTTAGTGTTTTGCCCAAGATCACATGACCATTAAGTATTGGAAGTAGCATCTGAATTTAGGTTTGTCTGACTCGGGTCTATAAATAATTCAAACTGTATATGCACATACACACTCATCTTTGTGTACATATAGTCATGCACCTCATAACAATGTTTAAGTCAGTGTGGACCACATTTATGACAGAGGTCCCATAAGATTATAATGGAGCTGAAATATTCCTAATACACAATAGGAATTTTTATGTTAATATCTTACCATGATACTGTAATGTCTATGACTCCAAAGGTTTTGCCAAGCATGAGGAGCTTACAAAATCAACAAAGTTGTGGTTGAGATGACCCAGCAACTTTAAGTTATGTATAGATGAGGATGACACTGAGGAGCTCCTAGAGGTGGGTCCTGAGGAATTGACTAATGAGGAGTTGTTGGGACTAGAACTGAAATGTATAGCTGAAGAGGCAAGAGAAAAGGAAACTGCAGCAGAAGAAAAAGAAGAGAACCTCCAAGAAAATTCACAGTGAAGGGTTTAGTATAAGCTTTTGCAGACTTCAACAAGCTCTTTAAAATTTTTGAAAACATGGACCTTAACACTGAAAAGTTTTTATTAATACAGAGTAATGTTCATGGTACATTATCTGCTTACAAGCAAATCTATGATGAAATAAAGAAACCAAACAAAGCACCATGGACATATTTCTGAAAAGAGTGACACTTCCTCAAGAAAAACCTTGGGCAGGTCCTTCAGGAGGTCTACCAGGGAAGATGTAGACATGGAAGATAGTGATATTATGATCATGGCCCTGTGTAGGTTTAAGCTAATTTGTGTATTTGTGCCTTAAGTTTTTAACAAGAAAGTGAAAAAAAAATTTTTTAACACTAAAAGCTTATAAAATAAGGCTAGCTGAAGAAAGAAAATATTTTTGTACAGCTATACAGTATTTGTGTTTTAAGTTAATTGTTATTGCAGAAGAGTCAGGACTTAATAGAAAGTTTCTAAAATAAAAATGTTGCAGTAAGCTAAGTTTAATTTATTGAAGAAAGGATTTTTCAAAATAAATTTAGTGTTGCCTGAGTGTACAGTTTGTATAAAGTCTACAGTGGTGTACAGTATGTCCTAGCCCTTCACATTCACTGAGCACTCACTGGCTCACCTAGAGTCACTTCCAGTCCTACAAGCTCCATTCATAGTAAGTGCCTTTTACAGGAGTACCATTTTTTATCTTCTATAGTGTATTTTTACTGTACCCTTTCTATATTTAGATATGTTTAGACACACAAATACTATAGTGTTAACAGTTGCTTATCGTATTCAGTACAGGGATATGTTGAACAGGCTTTTAGCCCAGGAGCAATAGGCTATATCATATAGCTTAGGTGTGTAATAGGCTATACCATGTAGGTGTGTGTAAGTGCACTTTATGATGTTCCCACAATAGAATTGCTTAATGATGCATTTCATAGGATGTATTCCCATCATTATGCAACACATGATTGTATGTATATGCATAAAATGTGCAAATATATATGAATTAAATATTTTTAAACTTCTTTGAGATAATTTTTTACTTAAAAGAGGAATAGTGAAAATATTAATAATAGAAAGAGTTCTTGTATTATCTATTGATGTGTAACATTTTACCCTGAAGTAAAGCAGGTTAAACCAGTATTATTGCAGTTTCGGTGGTCTGAAATCCAGGCATGGCATAGTTGGGTGCTTCTGGCTCAGGGTCTCTCACAAGGTTGCAAAGTATGAGCTGCAACTGTGGTCTCATCTCAAGGTTTGACTTCGAGGATGTGCTTCCAAGCTTGTTCACATGGCTGTTGCCTAGAGACATCGGTTCCTTCATTCTATAAGGCAGCTCCAATATGACAGCTAATCTTCTCCCAGAGTGGGCAAGTAAGAGTGCAAGAGAGGGTTCCCAAGACAAAAGCCACAGTCTTTTTGTAACCTAATCTTGAAACAATCTCACCACTTCTGCCGCATCACTATTTCCAACCCACCCTCGGGTTAGGGATGATATAATACAAGGGCATTAATACCAGGAAGCAGATATCATTGAGGGAGGGATATCTTAGAAGTTGCCATATGCCCTTTATAGAAGCTTCTCTTTATGTTAGCATCTTACCATGATACCATAACCATAATACATTTACCAAAACTAAGAAATGATCTTAAAATTCGAACTAAAGTAGAGAGTGATTTGGATTTCACCTGGTTTTACCATAAATGAGCCTTCTGTGTTTCAGATTCATTCCAAAATCCCACCTTGCATTTTTGTTATCATGTCTCAGTTTCCTTTAATCTGTAGTAGTTTCTCAGTCTTTCCTTGTTCTTCATGACCTTGACAATTTGAAGAGAATTGATTATTTTGGAGAAAGTCTTTCAGTTTCACCTTGTCTGATATGGTCTCAAGATTAGATTGAGTTTATGCATTTTTAATGCATCTCATTAGGAAGCCCATTATATTAATATGCATTACTGATGATGTTAACCTTCATCACTTGGCTACAGTGGTGTCTACCAAGATTATCTTCTGTAAAGATACTGTTTTTTGGGGGAAGCCGGGGTGGCTCAGTGGGTTAAGCGCTCGCTTTGCAGCGCCGGGGACCGGGGATTGGGGATCGAATCCCGGCCCCGGCCCGTGCGGAACCATATGCTGAACTGGGAGCTCCCCCAGTTCAGTTCTCTCTCTGTCTCTCTCTCTCTCTCTCTCTCCTCTGTCAAAATAAATAAATAAAAATTAAAAAAAATATATTTATAAAAAAAAAGATACTGTTTTTCCTTTGTAAATACTAAATATTTGAGAGACTACCTAATAAACTATGCAAATATTCTGTTCTTCTTAAACTTTGATCACTAATTTTAGCATTCATCAGCAGATCTTACCTGTAACATTTATTACTCTGGTATTCTAATAGAGTTATATTTCTTTCATTCCTTTTACATTTATTAGTTGAAATTCTTGGGTAAGCAAGAGCTATTGTTCCTTCCCCATTTATTTATTCCTATAGTTATTTATGTACTTTATGGACTTAAGCATTTATTTCATTTTTGGATTCTAATTCAATACTACTCAGATTGTTCCAGTTTTACCTATTGAAGACACTTTCATGTTGGCTTTTATACTCTACCCCAGCCCTGAAATCAACCATTTCTCCAGAGAACCCTCGTTTCTTTTCTTTTTTCCTTTTTTTGTTTTTGAGAATAGGATTTTTTTCTAGCTTTATTAAAATATAATTGACATAATGTTGTGTAAGTTTAAGATTTACAACATATTGATAAACAGATATTGCAAAATAATTGCTGCCATAGCATTAACTAATATTCCATTATATTACATAAGTACCATTACTTTGTGTGAAAATGTTTAAGAGCTACTCTCAACTTTCATGTATATATTACATTATTGTTAACTATCACAAATCTATGCATAGATTCCCAGTATTTATGCATCTTCTGAATGAAAGTTTATATCCTTTGACATACTTCCCCCTTTCTCCCACTGCCCAGCTGCTGGCAGCCATCAGTCTACTCTGTTTAAATAAATTTGACTGCTTTAGATTTCACATGAATGTGGTGTCTTTTTCTGACTTATTTTACTTAGCATAATGCCTTTGAGGTTCATGTAAAATATGTTACAAATGACAAAATTTTTATCTTTCTAATGGCTGACTAATATTCCTCTGTAAATATACACCAAATCTTCACTATCCATTCATGCGATGGTGCACACAGGTTGTTTCCATGTCTTGGCTGCGGTAAACAATGCTGCAGTAAACATGGGAATGCAGATATCTGTTTAGTATTCTGTTTTTATATTCTTTCTTGTTTACCCAGAAGTGAGATTGCTAGATCATATGATAGTTCTATTTTTAATTTTTCAAAGAACTGTCATAGTGGCTACACCAACTTACATGCCCACCAATAGTGTGCAAGGGTTCCCTTTTCTTCACATCCTCACCAACACTTGCTATCTATTGGGGTTTTTTTGATGATAGTCATTCTAACACGTGGTGGATGATATATCATTGTGGTTTTGATTTGCATTTAGGTTGCCTTTACATTTTGTTGATTATTTAGTTTGCTGTACAGAAGTTTTTGGTTTGGTGTAGTTCCACTTACTGAATTTTATAATGGTGACAAATATTTAGAAACCAAGCTGTAAGCACTTGGTTTACTCATTGCTACTAGAATGATGTCACTGCTTCCAACCCTTCTCAGTGAATGAAGCCAAGAAGTATATGTATAATAGCTCATGCGTATTCCTATATTTACATTTATTTTCATCACTATTAATCTGAGTGTACATGTTTGTGTTTGTGTGTGTATGTGTGTTTTAAACCACAAATCAATATTCATACTGTTAATCCAGAACTACAGGTTTGATTCTAGCCTTTCCCCTTCATTTATTTTTGTAACTTCTGATCTCCAATGGTGATAAATCTGGCTATCATTATCTACAATATATTTACTGTAGTATATAAATAATGTAGTTTCAGAATTCATAACCCAGAACCAAGTGAGAAGTCCTCCAACTAGAGTACAGTGTTTATGTATAGTTTCTTTTGAATTTAGCATTACAATATGCAGTCAAAACATTGTTTGCTAACATATTCTAAGTCAACTTCCTTATTTCTTGTACCCTTCAGTGTGAGTTTGTGATTCATTTATAATACACTTAGATTCATTGGTTACATCCTGCATTCCACCTTTGTCCCTACATCTTGGTTAATTTTTTAAATTTATATACTGTAAAATACACTTTTTGTGGTATACAATTATATCAGTTTTGATAAATCCAACCAAAATAATTCTATACAAAGCATTTTCATCGATCCAACGATTACCATAAGTTATCCTTTTGTAGGCAATTTCTCTTCTGGCCCCTGGCAATTCCTGGTCTATTTTCTTCCCTCTATTTTTGCCTTTTCAGAGTGTCATATAAATGAAACCATAAAATATGTAACAGCCTTTTGGGTTTGGCTTCTTTTACTTAAGATTCAACAATCTTGTTTTGTGAATCAGTAGTAGTTTACTTTTTATTGCTTTATTAAAAGCACTAATATCACTTTTATTATTCCTTTATATTACAGTTCCATTGTACACATTACAATGCTTTCTTTATCAGGCCTTCACTGTTTGAAGGCTGTTGGGTTGTTCGCATTGTGAGACAATTACAGTTGAGGTGCCACAAGCATTTATGTACCAGTTTTTGTTTCTGTAGGGCAAGCCTGTCCAACTTGTGTCCCGTGGGTCGCATGCAACTCAGGATGACTTTAAATGTGGCCCAAAACACATTTGCAGACTTTCTTAAAATGTTACAAGGTTGTTTTGTGACCTTTTTTTTAGCTCATCAGTTATTATTAGTGTTAGTGCATTCTATGTGTGGCCCAAGACAATTCTTCCAGTGTGCCCCAGGGATGCCAAAAGGTTAGCGTAAATGCTCAGAAGTGGGATTGCTGAGTCGTTTGAGTGTGGTATATGTGTATGTCTTAACTTTATAAGAACTGTTTAAAACTAAACTATGCTAAACTGTTTTTTCAGTGGTTGTATGTTTGCATTTCCACTAGCAGTGTATGAGCATTACAGTAATCTGCATCCTTGGCAACATTTGGTTTTGTCAGTATATTTTAGCCATTTGTATAGGTACATAGTGGTATTTCAACATAGTTTTTATTTGTATTTCCCTAATGGCTTTTCTTTTTTCATGTGCTTTACCATCCTCTTTGGTGAAGTGACTTTTTAATTGGTGCTTTTTCTTTTAACTTTTGAGTTTGAGTTCTTAATATGTTCTGTATACAAGACCTTTGCTGGATATGTTATTTGCAAATATTTTCTCGTAGTTTGTAGCTTGTCTTTTCATTCTCTTACTAGGGTCTCTTGCAGAACAAAGATTTTTAATTTTTTTTTTTTAAAGATATATTTATTGTTTTTGACAGAGAGGGAGCGAGAGACAGAGAGAGACAGAGAAAAGTGGGAGGGCCCAGAACAGTCTCCATAGTTGAACATCATTGGTTTTTCCACATAGTTTCATTTCACAGGTGGGCTTGGGGCTGCACAGGGCAGAAACTGGGCCAGGGTCTTGCCCCGGTGAGAACTGAATTCAATCCTCGGTCCCCGGGGCTACAAAGTGAGCGCCTAACCCAGTGAGCCATCCCGGCTTCCCAAAGTTTTTTATTTTTAATGAAGTCCAATTAATCGATTTTTTTTTAATGGCTCATATAGTTGGGTTGACAGTACTTTTCTTTCAGCACTTCAAAAATATTCAACTTCTGGATTCCATTTTGTTTTGATGAGAAATCTGTAGTTATTTGAATTATTATGCCCCTATAAGTAAGAAGCAGTGTGTCATTTTTCTCTGCTTTAATTTTCATTTTGTTTTGTTTTTACTGGATTCCTTGTTTCTATATGTTTCTAGGCATGGATTTCTTTGGGGGCATCTTGTTTGGTGTTTGCTTGAGCTATCTTTCATCATATTTGGGGAGTTTTTAACCCTCATTTCTTAAAAAATATATATGTATATGCATAGTTCTTTTTGTTTTGTTTTAAGATTTATTTTTATTGTTTTTGACAGAGAGAGAGAGATACAGAGATAGAGAGAAGGGGAAGGATCCAGAGCAATCTCCATAGTTGTACATCATTGGTTTTTCCACATAGTTTCATTCCACAGGTGGACAGGGGGTTGCACAGGGCAGGAACTGGGCCAGGGTCTCACCCCAGTGAGAACCAAACTGGGGGCACTCCCCAGTTCAGCATATAGGTCTGCATGGGCCGAGTCTGGGATTCGATCCTTGGTCCCCGGGACTGCAAAGTGAGAGCTTAACCCACTGAGCCATTCCAGCTTCCCCTGTATAGTTTTTTGTAACACACTCTCTTCTTTGTCTCAGAGCACACAAATTCTAGACCTTTTGGAATTACCTTACATGTGCCAATAGCTCTTTTTTGTTTTCAGTCTTTGTTTTCCACTGTTGGATTTTTTGTTATACTTTTTTCTATCATTTTTCTTTTTTTAAAGATTTATTTTATTGTTTTTTTGACACAGAGAGAGAGAGAGAGAAAGAGAGAGAGAGAGAGAGAGAGAAGGAGGAGGGCCCAGAGCAGTCTCCATAGTTGACATTACCGTAGTTTTCCATATGGTTTCACTCCACAGGTGGGCACAGGGCTGTGCAGGGCAGGAACTGGGCCAGAAGCCTCCCACATAGGCCCCAGCAAGAACTGAACTGGGGGCACTCCCAGTTCAGCATGTGGGTCCACATGGGCCGGGACCAGAATTTGATCCTCGGTCCCTGGGGCTTCAAAGCGAGCACTTAACCTGCTGAACCATCCCAGCTTTCCCTCTGTCATTTTTTTAGTGGTCATTTTAAACTAGAGATTATACTTCCTTAACTTTACAATTTACCTTAAATGAGTATTCATACCACTTTATGAACAATGAAGACGCCTCAGTTTAACTCTTGTCTTGCCCACTCCTGCTGTTTGTGCTTTTGTTGTCATATATTTCTGTTCTACATATTTGTATATCCCCACAAGAAGTATTATTATTGCTTGTTTATTCCATTTTATATATATGAAATATATAGCAACATGTAAATATATGTAGATATAAAAAGGTGTATGTGTGTTATATAAAATGGTGTGGTGTGTATGCGTGCATATGTACATGTATCATATGCCACACATTAAGTGCTTTTCATTCTTTTCTGCAGTTTTGTACTTTGTTGGATCATTTTACTTTAACCTAAAAAAATTTATTTTAATATTTCCTGATGTCTTCTGGGGATCAGTCCTCTTCTCTTCTCTTTTATCTGTATTTCATTTTCTAAAAATAGATTTCAATTTTCTATTAATATTTTCCATATTTTATCTATTATTTCTCATCTTTTACTATCTTAATATATTAATAATAAAATTTGTCTGTGCTGACATCAGTATCTGAATCCCCTGTAAATCAGTTTTTCTGTTTTTTTCTCTCAATTTTTGGTTATTTTGTATCACTTCATAAATTTTGTGGGGTTTTTTTGTTTTTTTATACTGTATGCTAGACATTGTGAATTTTAAAATATAGCTTAAGGATGCTATTACTTTCCAAAAGAGAGGATTTGCCCTTCTCTATTAAGCAGATAGAGTGGCAGATCACTTCAATCACATCTGCCTACATGAAGCCCTGCCCATAATTTCTATGGTGTCCTCTCTAGCATATTAGTTGCTATTGTTTTCTTTTCTTTCTTTAAGATTTATTTTATTGTTTGAGAGAAGGTGATAGAGAGAGAAAGAAGGTGGGAGGGCCCAGACCATTCTCTGTAGTTATACATCATTAGTTGTGAGATAGTTTCATTCCACATAGGTGGATGTGAAGCCAACTGCTTGAGAGGCCGAAACCTTCACCACCATCTTGGTGGTTAATAGTTGCCCCAATTCAGCATATGGATTTGCACAGGCCGGGGGCTGGGATTTGATCCCTGGACCGCAGTTGCAAAGCAAGCACTAACCTGCTGAACTGTCCCAGCATCCCTAGTTGCTATTATTTTCTGATTGCTCCCATGACTCTGTGATTTTTTTAAGTATGATTTTTATAATTTGTTTAATTTTATTTTCTTATTGCAGCTGGAATGATGGCCTGTGGCTATGTATTACCTGCTACCTAGAAATGGATCCTGTCTATATCACCTTTAATTTTTCTTTATGATATACTAATGCTTATAGTGTTTATATCTTTTGTTATATTTATTATTAGGTGTTTGATGTTTTCAAAAATACTGTATATGGCATATTTTATAACTTTCAATTTTATAACTTTTCTGATACTAAAAAATGTAGATTTTTAAAAATTGATCTCATCTTTGGCAACTTTTCTAAAATCTTATATTCTAGTAAGTTATTTGTAGATTTTTTTTTATTTTCTGTGGACCTGAATATATCACCTGTTAAAAGTAACAGTATTCATTCTTTCTTATCCTAGTATTTCTTCTTTTTCCTATTTTAATTGCTGATACCATTTAAGACCTTTACTAAAATGACTAGATTAACATCCTGTTTTGTTCCTAATCTCACAATGAACATTCTTCACATTTCACAATCAATAGGATAGTTGCTCTAAAGTTTTTTGTAGTTTACCTTTACTATAAGTTTTTATCACACATGATTACTGAATTTTATCAAATGCTTTACCTGACAATATTAAATGGTCATATACATTTTCTCCTTATTTTATTGATGTGAGGAATCACATTGGTTGATTTTGAATGTTAACTCACCTTGCATTCCTAGAGTAAAAATTTTTTATAGAAATTCGCACACATACTTCATTTTTAACATTTTGTTTAAGATTTTTGCTTCTATATTTAAGAGTGATTGGCCTACTACATCTTTTCTCATGATTGTCCTTTTCAACTAGAATAGTAGGATGAAGGTAGAGATTCAAAAATTCTTCTGGGGGATGCCAAGATGGCTCAGTGGGTTGAGTGCTCACTTTGCAGCCCCAGGACTGAGGATCAAATCCTGGCCCCAGCCTGTGAAGCCCCAGTTTGGTTCTTGCCCCCCGCCCCCGCCAGTTTGGCCCCTGGCTTGAGGGGGCATGCCTCCCATGTGGGAGGCCCTCGGCCCAGTTCCTGCTTTGTGTTGCCCCCGCCCACCTGTGTGGAATGAAACCATGTTGAAAAACTGATGATGTGCAACTATGGAAACTTCTCTGGGCCCTCCCCCTTCTCTCTGTCTTTCTCTGTCTCTGTCAAAAACAATAAAAATATATATATATATATATATTTTTTTTTTATCTTTTCACATTTATAGAGAGAAATTATCTTTTTTTTTTTTTTTTTTTTTTCAGTGCATAGTTATTTCTATTTTACTTTTTGACAGATAGAGAGAGAGACAGAGACAGAGACAGCTAGAGAACCGAACTGTGGGAACTCCCCAGTTCAGCACGTGGGTCCTGCCTGGGCCGGAGCCGGGATTCGATCCTCGGTCCTCATGGCCTCAAAGCGAGCGCTCAACCCGCTGAGCCGTCCCGGCTTTTCCCAA
>PVKE010027942.1:0-21251 GCA_004027555.1 Craseonycteris thonglongyai | reverse complement strand
TGTAACTGTAAAACATGACACAAATATACGTCATTATGTTATATAGCACCAGCATTCTTTTATTTTTATTTTTTTAAGATTTATTTTTATTGGTTTTTGACAAAGAGAGAGACAGAGAGAGACAGAAGGGGGAGGGCCCAGAGCAGTCTCCATAGCTGACAGCATTAGTTTTCCATATAGTTTCACTCCACAGGTGGGCGCGGGGCTGCGCAGGGCAGGAACTGGGCCGGGAGCCTCCCCCATAGGCCCCGGCAAGAACTGAACTGGGGGCACACCCCAGTTCAGCATGTGGGTCCACATGGGCCGGGGCCGGGTTTCATTTCTCAGGCTTCGGGGCTGCAAAGCGAGCGCTAAACCCACGGAGCCATCCCAGCTTCCCAGCACCAGCATTCTTTATATCACTGTAGAGAAAGAGCAGATATGAAATCAAGGTATCAGCTGATCAGAATTCACATAAAATTTTCCTCTTTCTGTCTTCTTGAGGATAAAGAATAATTTTAGCCCAAAACTACTCCCTGAAAGTCAGAAAATGCATTCAAAGTCTGTGCTTTTCTGGTTCCTGCCTGAACTGCTCCATGCCCCACATACCCTAGTCTTTCAAAATTATATCCTCCCTAGAAAACCTACTTTAAATGTCACCTTCCCTGGGAATCTTTTCTTAACCCTTCCAGAGACTTAATGGCTGGGCTACAACTCGGCTGTGTTCATACCTCTAGCCTCATATATCATAACATACCTTTCCCTCTCTCTTTGAGCTCAAGCATGAAGTCTTACTCTCATTGAAGAGCCAGGCTAGCACAATGCTTAAAAACCTATTAGTCATTTCATAATAGTTGAACAGACACATGATTTTATGTAAACTATGACATGTAATTCCTTGACAATTATTCAGGTAAAAGAAAGCATGCACCGATCTTCTAAATTTCGAGATCTATTAATTAATATTACATTGAGACAGAGATTCTCAAGCATTTAAGCTTGTCTATTTTATTTATATTTCTAATTTTATGTTTGCTCATGTCAACCATTATAAACTATAGATTGACAGACGTTTGCTTTGGTTGGGAGGAAGAGTTGGATAAACTGATGGGAAATCAAAGCTGGGATATGAGGTATCGAGAAGAGGAAGGCAGGGAGAAGAATGTTTCAGGCAGAATTTCAGTGCTGTGAGTTGAAGGTGAGCTAAGACCAAAGTGAGGGTACACTGAGCAGAATCAGGGCTGAGGACAGCCATGCGCAGTGGGTAGCACGCCAGAGGGCTGCTGTGTGATAGTGATTATGGGTCTTCCCTTCTGTCTTACACTCCGCTACCACTGTAAAAGGGTGGTGTTAAATACTCAGATGAATCGAATCCAATCACCACTGAAGAATTTTACCAGAAAACAGATTAAAGTTTCAAGACATTTAAGAGACCAGTAATATGATTTCTCAGAAAAAAAAAAAAATCAAAACTAGTTGTTAAAAGAAAAACTGAATGTGCAGAATTCCAGGAATCATGAAAGATGCCAAAATCTGAAATACATCATTTATCAGACTTCATTCTTTGATCTTTAAACCCCAAATTCTACATACACTGAAACATTCCAGGAATATTTTAACCACAAATTCAAACATTTTTGTCAATATGTTTTCTCATTATATTTCATAAAAGCTCTTTGCGGAAAGGAGCAAGATTTGCAGTCATTCCCATTTTGCAGTGTGGAAATACCAAGTGAAAAGTCATGGGAAGCTGGCTGGGGTCCCCCAGTTTGAGGGGGGTTGTACTTTAATTGTAGTTGACTAATCTGAGCAGCTTCTGTAAAACAGATGAGTGCTTTCTTTCTAGGCAGCATGCTGACCTTTCATGGAATCAGAATGAGGTTCGATAAATACACACTATTGCAGATGGACAGCAGAGAGCTTTTGATTAGAGCAGTCTCTCGACTTGCAGTTGCCTGTGACATAAAAGAAAGAGGATAAGAAAAGAAACCGGTAAACATAAAAAAAATTTTTTTTTTAATTGTTCTTGAAGGCCAACCCAAATACCTCCTCCACTGAGCCTTGCCACATTTCCTCAGTCATTTATGGTCCTCCTTCCTTTTACTCTCTATAGTATTTAGTTTTAATGGGCTTATGGTAACTTACTTAAATATTTATATTTCTTATATTGTACTGATTGTAATTCTTACCTACATAGTGCGAATGCTTGCTGATGTATTTACTTATCTCTCTACCCCATATGATACTTACTAAATTTTTTTAATATATTTTTTTTAAATATAGAAACTCGAAATATGTCTTAATTATATCACAGAGTAAGCATTAAGGGATTTGATCCATCAATCATAAAACAATTTCCAACTTCATTAATTCATAATAATTATTTTCTTTCAAAGAGTTAAAAAATTGAAATATTCTTAATGAATTAATTGTATTTAATTGTATTTATTCATTTGACAGATCTAATTAGCCATTTATTATGTGCCAGGTAATACTGATATTGCAGAGTACAATAAATATAATGTCCCTGAACACCTAGTGCATTAAAAGGAGGGAGAATAAAGAGATAAATGAATAAGATAAATTGATATTATGACAAATGTTGTGAAGATAATAATATAAAAAGATAATATCATTGAAGGTGATTAAGCAAGTACCTACTATAGATAAAACTATTAGGAAAGGCCTCCATAAGAAAGTAACATGTGAGCTAAGGTTTGAAAGAAATCCTTGCAGACATTGGTGAGAGGTCAGCTATATGGATTAGCAAGTGCAAATGTTCTGAGGTAGAAAATAGCTTGTCTTGAAGGTATTAAAAAAAAAAGTCAATGAAGTTTGAAGTTACTGTGCTTGAGAAATGTAATATAAAATGACGTTGCAGACAGAAGTAGAACTGAAATCATGTAACGTTTTATAGGTCATGATTAGATTAGGATTCTAGTTGTAACATAAACATATGCTTATCTACAGAAGATCTGAGGGCCACATTTGATAGCATTCAGGTGGGCCCCAGAGACCAATCCTTACCTGTAAAATGTGAACCAAAGTGCTCTGTGTCACTTCAGGCCAAAATAGTAAAAATAAATAAATAAATAAATAAATAAATAAATAAATAAATAAATAAATAAATGTGTGCCTTCTCCCCCCTCTTTCTTCTCTCTCTTCCCTACTCTAATTTCCTAGGTATGCCAAAGCTACAAAATAAAATTAGGATGAAGGAAAGCCTCTCATTACCAGGAACACAGGCACTAGATACCTTTGTGATCAAGAAATACATTTCTATTGTCTTAATCCATTGAAATTGTTTGTTTTATTATAACAGATTGCATAAGCCAACTAATAGAGAAATGTTGAGACTTACATTTAGAAATGATGACTGGAATTCTAGGCATAATAGAATATAGGGCTCAAGAGTAGAGGCAGGGAGGCCAGTAAGGAGGAAGTACAGGTATCTTGGTAAGCAATGATGCTTACTTGGTTTAGGGAGTACACATGAAGATGGAGAGAAGTGGACCAATTCAGGACATATTTTGAAATTAGATCCATGTGAAGCTACTCATGGGAGAGAGAAAGAACGTAAGGAATATTATGTCATTAATGTAATATTTTTCTTTTGTTTTATTTCTCCAAAGAAGATTTATATATGAATAAGTTACATTTTCATCTTTTTTTTTCATTAAAAAAATTATTTTTATTGTTTATGACAGGGAGAGAGAAACAGAGACAAAGAGAAGGGCGAAGCCCAGAGGAGTCTCCATAGTTGCACGTCATTAGTTTTCTACATAGTTTCATTCCATAGGTGGGTATGGGGCAGGAACAGGGCCAGGAAATCAGCTTTGCAGGGTGGGAGCAGAACCGGGGGCCTCCCACATAGGAGGCTCGCCCTGGTGAGAACCAAACTGGGGGAATACCTCAACTCAGCATATGGGTCCTCACAGACCTGATCTGGGATTTGAGCGCTCAACCCACTGAGCCATCCTGGCATCCCCCATTTTCGTCTTTTCACTAGTATACAGGGAACAATTTTTCCCTAAAGGAGTCTTATTAAACACTTCCTTATTTGTTTTACTTGTATTTAACAATCTTGAAATATTTATTGAATAATGAAATTAATTTGAAAACTATTAACATAGCCTAATCTTTTTAATAAGGGCTTGTGCCTTGATATAAAGAAAGAAAAATAGAATTACTAAGTTATGATTAATGAAGTAGAATCTCTTTTGGTTCAGAGAATGAACTTCTATTTGTGTAGTCTAAATTTACATTTCTTTTCTTTTCTTTAGTAACCACATTATATAGCTGCCTCATTTTGAGCCAATGATTAATACAGTTTCCCAAATCTTTCCCTCCTTTTTTTTCTCTTTGAACCACTTAGGAATAGGTTCATTTGCACATAAGACAAATGCAATTACACATTTTTGGTTGGTTGGTTGGTTTTTCCTTTCCCTTGAATAATTAGAAATCCCAAGGTAGTCATTCCAGGGTTGTTCTAAGGAGAAAAGCCTTGTGTAATTCAAATCTAGGAATCAATGTTTTAGTTAAATGTCATTAGATTGACAACTTGGTATGTCTTAGGTAGGAAACACAAAATTTAGCCATTGCGAGATATGAACTATGGATCTTCTATAGGAATTGGTAACAACAGGGTAATATACATGGTCACCAAGCAGGAAGAAATTATGAAAGACAAAGAGGAAAAAAATAGCATATGCTAGTTTAGTCTATTTCTTTTTATCAGGAAAATATATTTCCTGGAAGCTCCTTCCAGAAATATTACAGTCATATGTCATGGCCAATAATGGGTCTTATGGTCACCTATAGTTAATTGCAAAAGGGTCTGAAGTGGTAATAAAGTCTAACTGAGCACATGATCATACTGAACAAAATTGATTTTTTAGGGAAGAAATGAGTGTTCTAGTTAGGGTACAGATCAAGGTGCTGTACTATAAAGTGCACAGTTGTCTAACAATCTAGAGGTAAGTGGACATTCTAAGACTGGTGGGTGTCTATGTCATCTTCTACAAGCCCCCACTGTAGACCCAAGACTGAATTCTAGTCACACAACTTCCCAAGCATCTGGAAAGGAAGAAGAGCCTAGAGGAATAAAATTATTATTTTAAGAGCCATCCCACAAATGACTCTCATTGATTCTATTCCCAAATTCTTGGCCAGGATTTAGTCATATGGCCATTTCTTACTGCAAAGGAAGCTGGAAAGTGTAGTGGTTAGCTGGACATCCATGTGTCTAGTTGATGCTATTAATTTAAAGAAAGAAAAAGTAGAGATTGGGAGAGGTAAGGTCAGTGCAATAAGAGGTTTACCAGAAACATATCTTTTCCTTGACTGGTTCACAGGGATTCTGTGGTCAGCTACTCTGGACAACATTATTCAGCAACCCAGAACAAACCACTGTGTTGAGACCTAGCTTATGGTTCTCCATCTTACATAAATATATAATTAAAGAGGAAAGGATGGGTTCATTTTCTCTTTTATCCAATCATCTAACAAACAGTTACTGAGCACCACATCCCCCAGGAGGAACTAAGATCCAAAGGGAGGGTCAGTGCAGAAAGATGAGCAGAAACATTATGTGAGTCCATGAAACATCCAATGAGCTCAGAGAAGGTCTGATGGGCTCTTATCACACTGGACAGCAGCAAGAGAAAGAGTTGAATGGTATGGTGAAACCAGATACCAGCCTATAGAGTTGAAATCTATTTCTTTTTTTTTTGTTTGTTTTTTGACAGAGAGAGAGAGAGAGAGAGAGAGAGAGAGAGACAGAGACAGAGACAGAGAGAGAACTGAACTGGGGGAGCTCCCAGTTCAGCATAGGGTTCCGCACGGGCCGGGGCCGGGATTCAATCCCTGGTCCCCGGCGCTGCAAAGTGAGCACTTAACCCACTGAGCCATCCCGGCTTCCCCTTGAATCTATTTCTTTAAACAATAAATGCTATAGAAAGGTTAAGAATAAGAGAACAGCATTACCTGCGATGTGTTTTTGAAAGATTCTCCTGGTAGCAGTGTAAATATTTGCTGCTCAGTGAAACTAAAGTTGAGCATGGATTCATAGCATTGCCATAGTCAATAGCATGGAAGGGGATGAGAGATGTCAACTGGGAGGAAGAGAGCAAAAGAAGCAGATGGAGCAACTCATTGTGTCTGAGGAAACAAGGGAGAACATGGACTGAATCAGACTGGCAAATCTGTATGACAAGGGTCTGGTGTTGAAATCAGCTGGCAGGTGGAAACAGAAAGAAGAACATGTGGGAGGGGGGATGTTGAGTGTAGTTTCAGACTAAAGTTTGAGATCTTGAGGGCGGGAGGGTGAAGGAACTATGATATGTGACTAATAAAAATAAGCATTTTGTGCTAAGCAACAGTTTGTACTATAGATATTCTCATATTGTTCTGGGAAACTTTCCCAACTCAACATTTGGCTGCAGTCACTGTAAGCTCTTGAGAGTCATTCAGGAAATTCCGTGCACTCATGACTACTTTGAAAGTGCACACCCAGGAAAAGACACACTGAGTTATGATGCACTTAGTAGAGTCAGGACTCTACTGTGCTAACAATAGGCCAGAAGGAGCCTGGAACCCCCTGGGGCCTTGCTCTAGGAAACACTGTATGTGAGGCTAGATTTCCTGGATAAAGCAGAGCTAAGGGCTGGCTTAGAACTTGCCCCAGCAGTAAGAGATAGTGTTAAAGGCAGTTTAAAAAAAACTAGGAATATAGGATCAAAAACAGCAGTTGAGTCACTAGGAACCCAGTGAATATCTTTGTAATAATACAGCATCAAAAATTAAGTTAAACATTCACAAATCCTCAATAATTCCATCATGAGACGCTGGCCATTGGAAACTCATTTCCTAAAAGGCCGGGACACATGACCTATACGTTCAAGTATACCATGGTGGATGATCGACATCAGGGAAGATTTGTCCTAAGTCAAACTTTCTCTTTATTCCTATCTCTTCATATACCAGCATATCTGACCCAGGCCACATCCCTTGTTATAGTCCCTAATCTATTCTGCTGGCCTCATTTTGAGGAATTTCTTTCCAACTTGGGCATTTCTAACTTTCCCTTGCTACTGGACTCCCATTTCAGCTCATCTCGGGTCTCCTTTTGTTTGGTTTACGACATTTGAAGAACCCGGCTGAAATGGACCTGTGGCTATGCTCTGAAACTCTTCTCTTAAAAAGCACTTTCAAGGGCACCCTGGGATGGGTCTTACCAACCCTGGCAATGCCCCCTTCCCAGCTGAGCTTCAGCAGCAGCCAAGTTGGAGGACATGTGTACTCAGATGCTTGTGCACTTCAAATTCTGATTTGTCATCTTTAAGTTTGAAACTAATTTTGTATATCAAACATTAGAGTCATGTTGCATAGTTAGATTCATTACCAATACGCCTAGAAGATATCCTCAATCTCCCTTTTTCAACAAATTTTGTAATAAATAGATCCAGAAATGGTGTTCAGCAATGAGATTACATTAATGAAAAGATACAGGAGCTGCCCTCAAAGAGACCATAATCCAATAAAAAAAACCTATTACAATATACTGTGTTAAGTTCTATGATAGGAGTTTGCAGAGAGGTTCTCTCACTTTGTTTTGTGCATCTATATTTATATCTATACCTGTATATTATCTATATCTAAACAAGGGCTGTCCAGAAAAAAATCTGACCATGAATGCCTTTATTTTTCATATTACATGGCTGGATACTTTCCTGACAGCCTTCATATATGTTATCTATATATGTATACCTAGAATTTCACTTATTCAGATATCTCATAGCAGAGCCGATTAAAAAAATCGTAGTCACTAATAGGTTAGCTATATTAGCTATAATTGATTATTGATACATAAGAAAATTTCAAACATGCTACTTTCCATTAATTATATTTATACTCAACAATTGTATTTGCTAATAGCACTCATCATACTATAGCAATGACAAGAATATCAGTTTTCAAAATTTATCCAGGAAACAGTAGGGTCTTCCAATGTATTTCAGGGTCTACAAGGTCAAAACTTTCATAATTATACTAAGACATGTGTTTATGTTCTCGTCTCCTTCCCTCATCAGTGTTAAGAGAAGTTTCCCAGAAGCTACAGAATGTGTGATATTGCAACAAATTGAATGTAGAAGCAGATAGATACAAGGTGCCATTAACTAGGCAAAAAAAAAAAAAGATTTTTCAAAAATGTAAAATGATAACACTGCATTTTCTCACTGCATTGTGCTTTAAAAATTATTATTTTCCTAGAAATATGTTATGGATTTGAATATATAATAAATTTATAATTTTTAATGAATACTTTTAATGTTTTTTTCATTTTAGTTTCCAACAAGTTTAATCTTTTTTGTTTTTTAAAGATTTATTTTATTGTTTTTGACAGAGATAGATTGGGACAGAGAGAAGGGGGAGGGCCCAGAGCAGTCTTCATACTTGTACATCATCAGTTTTCAACATGGTTTCATTTCACACAGGTGGGTGGGGCTGTGCAGGGCAGGAACTGGGCTGGGGGTCTCCTGCATGGGAGGCATGCCCCCATGAGCCAGAGACTGAATGTGGGGAGGAAGAACTGAACTGGGGGCCTCCCGCATAGGAAGCACACCTCAGTTCAGCATATGGACCCATATGGCTGGGGCCAGGATTCGATCCTAGGTCCCCAGGGCCACAAAGCAAGCACTTAACCCGCTGAGCCATCCTGGCTTTCCCAGGTTTAATCTTGATAAATATAACCCACATAACCGGAAGTGCCTTGAGGTGATTAATAATTTTTAAGCATGAAAATAGGGACTTGAGAATAAACAGTTTGAGAATTGCTACCCTAGAGTGACTAAGAGATAGCAGAACTATGTGGAACTTCTCCCACTTTTCTAGCAACAACAAGAACAACAAAATGAGAGAGGAAGTTTAGAATAGGAAATAAAAATACATACTAGAGAATCACACATAACATTGCAGAGCACAGAAAGCATTTTCACGTAAGGGAAGGAGAGAGAATGAAATATCATTTTTTCTTGGATGTCCAGAAGAACTTCAAAAAAGTGAGCTCTAGATTTGTTTGACCCTTGGAAAATCAGTAACCATATATTTTAATTTGTATCTACTTTCTTGGAAGCAACAGTGCAGTCCATGGAACCCTGTAGCTATAAAGAAAGTTGAACCATAGACCTTGTCTGAGATTGTAAAAGGAGTTATAACTAGAGAAGATTCCAAAATATGAAGTTGGAAACCAAAGGATATATTCTTTTAAGTTCAGGGGTCAATAGCAAATAAGATGTTGATACTGATCCCTCAGGCAAGGCCATAGTGAGATGCTTTTTGATCTGAACAACAGTCTATTGTAATTAACACAATTGCTGCATATATTCTTTCTTCAATTTATGGGCACAGATTCCATGGAGTCAAAAGGACTTCAGTGCATTTGTCAAGGGACTATCATAGTCTGGAATATGAACATACATTGATTGAAACCTACTTTATACAATGGGATCTATAGTTTTTCAAAATTTATGTCACCAATTTTATATTTCACATAAAAAGTTTTATTCTCCCATGGATATAAGAAATGTCGCAAATTCTTTTGAAATGAGGCTGAGTATTAAGCACATTCAGAGAAATGCTGTATGCATTAGCACCATTTTTATTCCCAAGAAATCAATAAACAGAAATTGCTCTTACATGAGAGAGGAATTTCCTGTAAAAGCCAGAACGACTTTAACATCTGAATAATAAAAGTTTATATTAAATGCCATTTTGCAGTTCCAATAGCACTTTAGGTCCATGCAAAAAAAAGAAGAAGAAGAAAACTTGTACACGAGTGTTCATAGCAGATATATTCTCAATAGCTAGAACCAGGAGATAATCTGAATGTCCATCAACAGGTGAATAGATGGAAAGCACATCTATACAATGAAAGAGTATTCAGCAGTAAAAAGAAATGTATCACTGCTACAGTGAACAGATGAATCTCAAAATTTCCATGCTACGTGAAGAAAGCAAATAGTACATGGTGTATGATTTCATTTACATAAAATAGTAAAAAGTGCAGACTAATTAACGTGATAGAAAGCAGATGGCTCATTTCAGAAGGAGCATAGAAGAATAGGGGAAGGAACTGCAAACAGGTGTGGGGAATCTTTTAAAGTGATGAAAACATTTTATAATCTGATTATGGCCACGGTGGCCCAAGACATACCCTGTCAAAACTCATCAAACTGTGCACCTGCAGTGGATTCAGTCTATTAGACATAAATTATACCTCCATAAATTTGATTTTAAAATGCAGTGTGATACAAATAACTCACTTGATCATCTCAATAATCCTGTGACATAGTATGTGCAGAAGATAAATTGTGATCTTATTTTGTAGATGAAGAAACTGGAGATGGAAAGGTGTAATGATTTGTCCAGAGCCAGTAACTGTGACCTTGAGAAGGACAGTTATCAGAAGTTGTGAGTCAGATTTTTGCTGTTCTTTTTTCTCTTTCTTTCTTTCTTCTTTTTCTTTTTTTTTTTTTTTTCGTCAAGTGCAATATTGCCCAGAACCTCATTGTAGAAAACGATAAATGCAGGATGCTTTGATGAGAGCAGAGATGAATGTGAGAGTGGGATGGAAGAGGCAGGGGATGCAGGGCAAAGATCCTGCCACAGGATCTGACGGTCTGACACAGCCTAGAAACACTAACGTGATGCCACAATCACGGATGCTTAAAACAGACTATGTTGCTTCAGACCTCTGCTCCATCTTGTATTCGCTGAAAATTCGTGTTTGCACATGAAGTTGAATGTATTTACCGAATTTTTCACATAGAACATGTCAGCGCTCACGCCGCTTGATGTTTATGGGTTGTATTTTCTCTCTCTGTTTGTTTCCTTTGTAACAATGCAATATTTAGGTATCTGGTGTTTTGAAGATTCTCAAGAGTCCCAGGGATGAAGGAGATCTCATGTGATAATGTTCCATGAAACTAATCATCTACAAGAATTCACGGAAGTTGGGCCAATAGTAGGGAAATCACTAAGTGAAATCCTGAGCCATATCTTTGACTTCTGTCTCATCTCATCAGTCGCTGCAACAGGTTCACCCAAGTGATTCTCTTCTGAATAGTTCAACCTCTCTGTTTTGCCATGATCACCATCACCATTCAGAGCAATCAATATCTTTCTCCTTTACAGTAGCAAAGGTCCAGCACCCATCCCCATTGAATCTACTCCACACACTGCAGCCAAAATATTCATTTAAAAAAATGCAATTCATTCCTGGCAGTGCTCTGTATAAAATTCTCTCATAACTCCCCATTTCCATAGGATTTACAAGGTCCTCAGGAGCTGGATTCTACTTATCTCTCAGCAACCTCTTTCGCTACATGCAACCATAAACTCAGTCCTACAGGGAGTTGAAATTCCTCAAACATGTGACTTTATGGACTTTCAAACATGGTACTACTTGCTCTTGGGAACACTCTTCTTTTTTTCTTTCTATCTACCACCCATTTATCTTAGCTCTCACTGCTTTTGGTAACCTTCATTCATGTCCTCCCACTTGGTCAGATGCTTTTCCTAGGGCTGAGCTCTCCCTTATAGTGTTAATCACAGTATTATAATGAACTATTTGTATGCATATTATCTCCCTCAGAATTGTAAATTCCTGGACACATGTACATTTCACTTTTTCACCATTTTCTCCATAGTACTTAGCATAGTGCCTGACACAGAGTAAGCACTCAGTATTTCTTGAATTAATTGACTAAATAAGCCCTCCTAACAAAGGGCCAGAGCAGAAGGCCCTAGATAGCTGGATGGCAGCAAATTAAGGTAACATATTTATCATAAGCAGGACACATTGCTTTCTTCCAAAATTAAGGTAACAGAAAGTGAGTACGGGTTCATGACTTAATATCTATTCAGGCTGAATATTATATGGAATGGCTGAATCTAGTTCAGAGACAATATTTTTAATGTCTTTAAGAAGACTATACAGAAAAACTATCTTTTTAAGATACTATCCTTTCCAGGGCAAGGAGGCTCTTATGGCATTTTAATCTATAAAGCACTTCCATGATTAGGTTACAGAATTGCTGTGGGTTTAAGAGCCCTGTCCAATGAGACTAATGCATCAAGGTTAAGGAGGAAAAATACCGAGAAGCTTTAAGCATGTTAGAATAATTGGGCCCAACATGCGTAAATTGCTTTCAGATGAAAGGCTCTAAGCACTTGTTAAATTATAAACATTGAAAAAAAAAAATTCTCTGCATCCAATCTGGAGAAGAATAGGTTTCCGTTTGTACAGCATATTGGAATCAGGTATTTCTGTGGGTCAGCGTTTTTTGTTGTTGTTGCTTTTTTCAGTCAAGGGAAGCTCTTCTGGCTCTTGCTGCATGTGATGCAGAGATGGAATGGACTTGGGAGCTGAGGAAGCCTTTTTTGCCTTGCACTTGCCCCACAGCACTTACATTGGAAGGACTCCTAGACTTGCGGGACATGGGATGTGGGATAAATTTGGAGAAAGACCACAATATGTAAACAAAATCTGCCAGTTTTCCAAAATACCTAACCACAAGACTTCACATTCTGGCAACTTCGAAAGAGTCAAGTGTGCTTTATTCTGACAACAAATTTTATTCTCTGGGAGAATTATGAATGCCAGTTAAATCAAGCAACTACCAATCACCAAAGCTGAAGGGGTTTTTAAAGCTAGCCTATGTGGTAAAACTTAGCAAACCCCTGTTCCAAGACAATGTTAACCAAGGAGCTGATGGCATCAATGAAAGTGTATGTGTTTTCAGAATCCTTTCAATGAAGAAATCCCACAGAAGGAGAGTTATTTCTGAAGACAAATCATTAGTGTTAAGCTGCTAACTTTATGTTGATCACGTCTTCAAACTTGCAGCATCATAAACTGAGTAACAGTGTTTGAGTCCTAGATAACATTTTATGATGGTTTTTATGTTTACAATGTCTTTAAAAGGCTAGGCTTTATATCATAGTTATATGGCTTTGACTACCTCCTTCTTGAAGGCAATCAGAAAGTCCAAAAATAGATAATCCATTTCAAAACGTTGTTATATTTCCCCAGAACTTCAATATTGCTGTTAGCCAGACAAAACAACTGATTCAAATCCCAAATAGCTCTAAAGTTGTACTATATCCATTGCCAACTGCCATTTAAACATGGCCAAGGGAGCTGTTCTTTTTCTCTGCCTTCTGGAAGAAAATGGCCTTCAGGCTCTTGTTCAGTCTGAAGTCTCTAGAGCTGGGTCTTATCAAGTCTGGAGATCCAAAGAAAGGTGAACAGCTTGTCTGCCTTTCAGGACGCTGATGGCTTTGCGTTGATCAGTTTCCAGTCAGGGAAAAGGGTAAGCATGGACTAACCAGTCTATGGTGTCTGCTAAAATCTGAGGTCCAGAAGTGACGGTGTGAGTGGGCTTGATAAAGCCCATGCAACAAGCAGAAGGTGTGAGCAATTCCAGTTACTGACTCAGAAAGAAGTTAGGAACTATAGATTAGGACCAAGTAGTATAAATTTATGAAAATCCTGTTGTGATTAGAGATAAAATCCTTTTCTAAAAAAGGCACATTCATTCATTTATTCTTTCATTCATAGAAAAAATATTTGATGAGTGTGTACTATCTGATATTAACTCTCACTGAGGATACTAGAGTGAACGAGAATGAACTTTCTACCCTCATGGAATTTTCTGTCTGTCAGATGTGTATACCATACATGTGCATGTGTGTCGTGTGTGTGTGTGTATGTGTGTGTGGATAAAGATATAGGGATAAGGAGATATAAGACTCAGAATTCCCATATTCTTTGTGGGGGGAAGTAGGCAGGAAACCCCCCAAAATTGGCAGGGCAAGTGAAGGCCTTGCTTCCCAACTTCCCATCCAGAGATTAATAAAAACAGTCACTCCTCTCCCATCTCTCAGCAGCCAGGGCCAAACATGCCCTCCTCAATGTGACAATGACTCAGGAACAATGAGAAAATTATTTAAGAATGTTGTACGAACAGAGTTCTGAATCCAGCCATCTCAGTGGTGACTCTAAGCAGACAGTGACCTTAGTGTGATCAGGCCTCATCTTTCAGTTGCCCAGTGGGGGACTTGTTGCCAATTTCCCTTCCTTGATTTTTCAGTGATTTCATCGATTACTCTCCTATACCTTTTAGTGCTCCTGTTGAGCAGAATTGGTGTCTGATGTGCGCCACCAAGAATAGGTACTGGCAGAAGGAGAAACTAACAAATGGTCTTGCTATTGTTAATTAATTTCAATCACAGAAAGTGCTATAAAAGAAAGGTGGGTTTATCTTTTTGGATAGCAAGCAAGCAAAGAAGATATTTGGGAAGTCTAAGACCCATGCCACATCGAGGCTGGAGGAGAAAGCCCCCCAAAAAACCAAGAGAATGCTAGGAGCTACTGAAAGAGAGGAAAGCATGTGGAATCCCTGGACCCAAGGCAAAGACAAAGCAACATACTGGCATTCAATAAGAGTGTGCAAAAGTGAACCACAGAAAGACCTCTGCAGATGTTTTTATTAGACTAAATGTTACAACTCATAAGCAGCAATTCAAGAACAGCCTTAGAAAAGATTTGTATTCCTCTCTGTACTTCACACAATCCATACATTCAAGTGTTGATAGCTTTGTCTCCCCCATTCACTCTGCGATGGCCCATCGCAAGTCCCCAGGCTCTCTCCCCCAGACTGGCACCCCAGGTTCTTGTGTCCCACCCTTCAGATCACTCCTTGTGTTTGTCATCTAGGTGATCCCTCTCAAATACTATGTGATTATGCTGATTCTCTTTCTTTAAATCTTTCTGGGCTACTCCATACCCCCATCACCTAGTCTAGAGGATGGAGACATAAAAGCTGTCTAAGGTGGTTCTGGCTTCCTTGTACCTTATTCCTGCCTCTCAGAACCTCCAACTTTCCCTTCTGGTACTTTGTCTTGTTTGTGATCCTCCAAACACACTACGTAGGTGGTTTTACTCCTTTGTATGTTTGCTCATCTACTGAATTTTCTGGGCTTGACATTTCCTTACCCGCTTCCTTACTCTTTTGTCTTCTCCTGACTAATTCTAATTCATGTTTAATGAATGAGCTCAGATGTCATGTTTTCCTTCAAAAACTTTTCTGAAACCCTTGGGTTAGAGGAAGAGCTCCTGAGGTAACTTGAATATATCTCTATCATAACCACTTATCGTATTTTATTGACATTATTTTTTTGATGCTTTGGTCTTACTCGTTGTCTCAGTGAGTCTTTACACTTTCACCAATTACCGTAGACTGGGTGGCTGCAATATCAGCAATTTATTTTTCACAGTGTGGAGACTGGCAAGTCCAAGATCAGGGTGCTAGCAGATTCAATTTCCAGTAAAAGCCTTCTTCCTAGGTTGCAAATGGCTGTCTTCTCATGTGGCCAAGAAAGGTAAGTAATATTTGTCATGTATCTTTTTATAAGAACATTAATCCCACTCATGAGGGTTCCATGCATGGAATGACCCATTCAATAACCTTATTACTATTCAAAGACCCCCATCTCCAACATATAAATTTGGGAATGACACCAACATTTAGTTCATAATACCCCAAAAGATTCATGTCTTATTTATTTTGATATCCCCAACACTTAGAATAATTCCAGCTGAAATTTAGACTCCTAACATAAAATGAACTAATTTATATATGTAATGTTCCCTTTAGCATCAGTTATTAAATTATAACCATGCAACTTGTATGGCCTTGACTTATTTAATATGAATTCTTAATGTTCCTTCAAGAACTTTCAGTTCTACCTTACTCTTTGATAATTTCAATAAGCAATGGAATATTCCTAGGAAAGTTAAAAGACAGAGTTTATGGAGAAAATAGAAAGACAAGAAAAAGAAATATGAGGGTGTAATGTTGCTGCAGAAAAAAAAAAAAAGATGAGTCACAGATGGAGACATTTGCAAAATGCAGAAGGAAAGAGTAGGAAATGAGAAGGCTTAATTATGGTGCATGATTCAACCACAGATTAGAATACTGTATCTTGCTTCCAGTTTTCTTCACTTCTATTTAAACTGTACAAATATGACTTCCTGAAGTATTCTATTTCTAGTAACATATATTCAACCCTGACATGTATAATTCCTGTCATGGGCCACATAACCTGTGAAAGACAAAAACCAGATTCCTGACAATGCTTGGCACGTGAACCCCTGTCTTAATTTGCCACTCAGGCAATAAGCATGCTAAAGACCCTGGTAAAGAAGCATGTCCCCAGCCAGTCACAAATCCTCAAGTGTATCAGTCTTTTCTCTTTCTGCACAAATTCTACTAATAGTCCTCTATCTTTAACGGGGATAAAGAAAGGTCAAATAACTGAGAGCAGAGGTTTTGATGATAGGTATTTCTCGATTAACCCCCAGTTCTATCACTTCCCAGTTTGTGTAACCCTGAGGGCATTGATTAACTTCTCCCAGCTCAATTTCCTCATCTCAGAAGTGACATATAATTGTGCCTAACTCACAGGGTTTTGGTGACAAGTACGGTATATACTAATGCATTTGTGAAAGCTCTTAGCACTGTGCCAAGAACACAAGCGAGTGTATTTTCTAAATGACACATGCATTAATTCTTTCCAGCTGAAAGTATTTCATTTTGTCCCATGGTGACTCAGTAATTAGGTCATGTAACATGAGGCCAGACACCAATCTCCTCCTTCTCAGTAGCCTCTACTCTGTCTTCCAAGTAACCAAGTATGCAGCCCAGTCCACCACCAGGCCCCGGTCATCTTCCTGGGAGACAATGACTCTTTCAACTCTGGCCCACAGCATCACTGCCTCCTTGGAGCACTGAGATGAATGTGTATCACCTGGAAGAGTCTTCTTTAAGGCACACTAGACTCACGAAGTTTTGTACTTGCAACCTTTGAGAGTGTGACCACATCTAGGTACATTGCCACATGGTTCACATGTGAAAGCAAGTACTTATTCAGTGAATAAACCTGCTGAATAAACCTCTATATTTTAATCAGTATTAATAAAATTAGGGATTCTGGAATGTCTCAAGATGTTTCCGTTGCAAATGTCATGGGTGTACCGGTATCATATATGTAAAGCCCAGATTTCCAGCAAAAGCTCCATGTGTCAACTAGAAACAGATATATCTTAACTGAATGCAGCTTAGAGGGTCCTGTGTGAGAGATTTCCTCAAGTGGGTTGTAGATGCACACTTAGAGACATAGATCAAATGTCACCTCTGCGAAGTCCTCCCTAATTTTTCCCAGTGTTAGCTATTTCTTCTGTGCTTCCACAGTGTTGCATGCATAAACCATTATAACATTTATCACTTTACTGTTGCTCTCCATTATAAGACATGTATTTTTAAAAACAGAGACTCTTATCTTTATCTTTGTATTCATAGTACTTACCCATTACAGTTCCTGGCATGTAATTATCTCTCAGTAATTCTTTCCCCATAACAATGAAGCAGTGAATCTACTTTACTCCGTGCTGCCAGCTCTCCAAATCATACTCATATGGACTTGGGTTTTACCTGCTGATGCTATTAAACTAAAGGTGGATAAGTTGCTCTGCCTCTGTTTTATCTGTGGAGGGTTTCCCTGAGCTCCCTTGTTACCATATAAGGGCAATGCATGTAGACAATCCTAATGCACCTGAGATTGACTGACATCTCCCAAGGTCTTCACTCCTCTGGCAAAGTTTGCCCGAGTCATGACCTCTCCGTGCCCCGTGTTGTCAGTAGATGTCATAGAAACCTAGCAAACAGACAAGAAGCCAGAGCAGGATTTATTAAAGAGAAGTTCTGAAAGATCAAAGCAGTAGTAGGTATACCATTTTGCCACTGCCCGTTGCCTCCTGGGGCAGTGCACAGGGACTGCAGAAAGTCTGTGTTTCAGTGTCCAGAGAGGAGCCTCAGACCTTTGAATGGAATGACAGGGATCCCTGCTCTGCGCCTGGCACAGTGGATGGAACCTTAGCTCTGGCCCTGATTAGTCAGCCAAGCACTCAAAGTTAGTGGGGCAGACATTTGGGGAGCCAAGCCACGTGGTCGTCGCTATATAATATGGGCTGGTCAGAAGCATGGTTTTACCTCAGCATTCATGGATGGGGTAGCACCAGCCCCTCCACAGGTGTAAGCAGGGGGATTGAGGTCACAGCTTACATGATATAGTGAATGAGTGACATTTTTCTTCACTTCAGCCTTCTAGAGGGATCCAGATCCTTACTCGTTTAGCTGTAGCTGCTTTCATGTAGCTTTCCAGAAGGAAAGCCGGTAGGCAATAAGGACTGGACAAGTTAAAGCTTGATCTTTCAAGAGACCTAATCCTTGTATGGTTCTAACTCATTAACATCTCCTGGGCCATTAAAAGCAAGGACATTCTGAGAAACTTTCACAGCCAAGAGGAGCCTAAAAAGACATGAAGACTAAAAGTACTGTGGTGTCCTGTGTGAGAGCCCAAAACAATATAAGGGACTCTAGGGAAAAACAAGTGACCTCAAATAAAGTGTGGAGTTCAGGTCAATAGTGGCATTTAAATATGGAGTCCTTCGTTGTAACAAATGTACCATATTAATGTAAAATGTTATCAGTGGAACAAACAATGCAAGGTATATGAGAACTCTTCCCTTTATCTTTTCAACTCTTCTATAGATCTAAAACTTTTTTTTTTGTTTATTTTAATACATTTTTAAAACAGTGTTACTTGATCGTTTACATAAAGGTATTTATAACCACTTGGCTGAAAGCAGGCAAGAATTCAGCACCTCAAACAGGGCGTGGCACATGGGAAGCAGTCAACTATCTCTGTTGAATAAATTTAATGGCTGTGAAATATTTACAGATCATATCATCTATTTTCTATTAAAAATAGTTCTTAAAGTGCTAAAATTTTAAGATTATGATAGAAATTACACAAAAGGAGGAAAGACAATGTTTTCATTTATGAAAAGTTTCCAAAAGATACTCAATCCAGGGATAATTTAAGGAAAGTTACAGAAGCGATGGCATCTGTGATCAGTTAGCGAGCTGCCCAGCCAAACGGAATATTGCTGTAAGGGAAACGAAGAGGATCTGATTAAAAGTAGGTATGTTTTCTTATGTGTACTTTAAAAATTGATACCATTTCCTCTTTAGTTTTTTGTTTGTTGTGGTGAGCTCTAGTCTTGCTTTCTGTTGTTTTCATATGTATACACACACATAGGTTTTTCCAATGTGACCTTTCTCACATTTAATTTTTCTTCTTTCTTATGCCATTGATTATCTTCTGTCTTTTCATTTCTCCTGACCTGGCAGCCCCAGGCTAAGGTTGATTCACTTTCATGTGAACCAACTCAGCCCCCTTTCTTGTTCTCAGGTGCCTGGCTTTGGGCCTTCCCTTTGCTTATTAGCATTTTCTTTAGGGACTCTTGCATGCATTTATAAAGTACTGAGTGGTTCAGTCTTCTTCTGTTGTCTGCATCTGAAAACAGGTGCATCTCATCAGGTTGGTTGATTTACATATCTGGAAAACATGGTAGAATTTGGTGGCAGAACTTTTTTTCCAATGAATAAAATGACGTAATAACAGTGGTGTCCTCATTTAGAGTGTACTCAAAGCAGAATTATGTTAAAAGAAATTCCTCAGCTGAACATTTTAATCTTTTCCTTTGAAATCAATTTTTAAAACTCATGTGACTATGTGTCTGACCAAGGAGTAATTGTATAATTGTCACCGTGATGACAAGGCATCTTCAGAACCAAAGACAAAGGAGGCAACTCCGTGGACTATAACAGAATTTATTTTAGTATAGGGTAATTCACTTATAGAAAGCTTGGGCCAGAGCGAACAGAGGACCAGCTGTTTTGCGCAAATTATTCACTGCTAACAGATCCCAGTTACAGTACGGTTTTTGTAGTATAACTCAGGTACTAATGATTGACAAGACAAAGGGACAAAGAATGCAGTAGGGCCAGGGTCCATACTTCCTGGTGGTCTCGTGGTAGATGATTGCTTATAATTGATACTATTATCAGCATGATATTTATCTCAGTTGTCATGCCACTCTGGCCAGTACTAACAAAAATATTTATGGCTACATTTTAAGGGACACAGATAATCATCAACTAGAAATCTTTGATGTCCTTACTAAGGACACTGAGGTTGGTCAAAGTTTACAGCATGAAACTTAAAAATGAAATAAAATCCAACACACAAAGATGGCATTGGTTTTGTTCACATCTGCATTTATACAATATGGTAGGTCCTGATCATTTATTTACTCAGTAGTCAAGTGGCAGCTTCTGAATGTCGGCCCTGGGTACAGATATAGTCTCAAACTGGTAGGATTTCATTTTTGCTTCAGTGATACCAATCTACAGTTCTGATGGTTGAGCAGCCTTATATCAAGTATGACCATTGTTCTACTCTGCATAATGACATTTCTGGTAAAGAAAGAAAAAATGAGAGAGGGAGAGATAAAAGAAGAGATGAAGAGAGGAGCAGAGAGGAGAGGAGAGGGGAGTGGTGGGGGTGGAAGGAAAAGTTGTTTGTTATATATGAGATTAACTAGCAGGATGATTCCTTTTTGAAAATATTAGGCATGAATTTTATTAAACTGTACTGAAATTGTTTCAGTGGAAGGTTTAAGTACTATAATTTATCATTGCTTCTCATATATAAAAGTTTATTTCTATAACTAAATATACTGGTTATGTTGAATATAATAGATTCTCAAAATACAAGTGATCAGATAAATTATGTGTATGTATTATTTTATATATATATACATATATATGCCAGATTATTGTATCATGTCTTTGAAGAACAGATTGATATTTTTTCTCCATTGAGAATTCTTTTGAAGAGTTTACATACGTAAATATGTACATACATATAATTTTCTACAGCTGTCTCATATTTGAAAGTGAAGCTATGTCCTTTCAAAATTAGACATCTATTCAAGACAGACAACTGTTTTTAATGGTAACAGATTTAGGAGTTATTTAAAGCACTACTCATGCATTATTGATGCATGACTTGTGAGAAACTGTACATGATTGTTGAAAACGTCACAGATCTGCTCCCAAGCATAGGCTTTCACAGAACTTAGCACCACTTTTGTTACTGATGACACTTACATTCATCACTGAGACTTTTAAAGAGGTGTCTTTTGAGAAGGTCTATGGGGCTTGGTGGTATACTCCTTTATTAGAGGTTTCCAAATGGGGGATTTAATAAGCCAGTTAATAGCCCTAAAACTAGAGATAGGT